>QFET01006136.1:0-24095 GCA_003316355.1 Tuber calosporum | reverse complement strand
CATTCGGGGTTCGGTTCTATTCTCTGCGGAATAGGCCGAATACCACTCCCTCCTAGGCTGCCGGACGTTGTTTTGGTCCCTTGACTTCAACGGGATGTAACTCCGCGAGTTCTTAACGAAATTGCTTGGTTCTTTTTCCCAGGCGTAGCCAGAGATGCCCTCTTATATACCCTGCGGACAGGATCCGGTCGGACGGACGGCGACGACGTATACGGTGTTACGAGAGGTGCTCCAATATTTCTTCTTTCTATGATTGTGAGCAACTGCACAAGGCGCCAGTGCTGTCGTCCGGGGCCAACGTCGGGGCCGGAGGTAGGTATTAGTCTGTGGAGTTTCAAGCCCAGAGCTCTCAAACTGCTCCTCTGGGCACTTGTGGGAGTTATGTGCCTAACACTAGGGAGGAAATGCGACGTTGCAGCCGCTGTCGACAGGAGAAAAGGATTGTGGAGTTTGATTCTGATAAGTGAGGTGGACTTAGAGTAACCAGCAGACTCTGTTTGGTATGTATTGATACAGTGATAGGTGTCCTTGGTATATCGTCTAGACACAAGCTAAGGAGACTATCATTGAAATAGGCGCGCAGACAACAGAGAGGTACGTTAGCACCAGACGTGCTTGGTCAAAAAGATTTGGTAGTTCCATTAATCAAAGGGCCACTTGCACCAGGATGAGGAGTGCACAGTGCTACATGGGTGGAGGGAGATCTGGTAGTCACTTTTACTGAAGGGCCAGATTCAAGGAAGTTAGCACTGTACACAAATCTCAGCTGGGTCGCAAACAGTGGGCTGGTAATTCCATTGGTTAGAGGACAAGGAGATGAACGGAGAGGAGTGAGAAGTATGACATAGGAGAAGGGAGGTCTGGTTGTCCCTGGTCAGGCTGCACAGGACCCAGCGGGGTTGCCAGTTCGAACAAATCTCGCTTTTGCAGACCAAAGTGGCCGATGGACTGCCCATGATCTGGGGGCAATGGAGAGAACATGTATGGCCTGCCATGCAATACACTGGATCTCAGAGTTGTCGACCAACCAACCACGGGGAAGAGAGGTCAGCTATGAGTCCTGCTGACAAGCATGGCAAGGTGCAGCTAGAGGTGATGCGTCTACTGCCCGAGCCCCTCAATGCCTTGATGAGTGGGGTCGATACTCAGCCAAGAGTATTCCGGGAGGGGCTACGCAGGTGGAACCCTCTGCTTGCCCTTACCAGTATGAAGTTCAACATGTTCGATCAGACGGGTGAGATTGGGGGGTCATTTCAACTATTTCAGGTACACGGTGCCGTGTATCATAGGCAGGGCCCCCTAGTACCTACCGGAGATCGAGATGCTCTCTATTCTCAGATGTAGCTCTATGATCCGGCAATGGCAGCGCAACTTCGAGCTAGCCGTGCACCTGAATTAGACCCTCAACTTATCCATCCCTTGACCTTCATGTTGGATGAATCTAATTTGCTGATCAAACTCTACCTGACAGTTCAAGAGTGGTTTGCAGAGAGGGTGGCCTTGGAGGACAACTTACGAATTATCCTAAATCCACAACTAGGCCTAGTGGTGGAAAGGGGAGCCGATCTGAGGCGCGAGACCCTACCTGTAGCAGAAGAAGTCTCTATGATTCTGCCGCAGGAGTATGAAAGTGGATGGTTTCGGGATATTGTTCTTGCTAGGAGGATGAATGGAGGCGATGCAGGCAACCCTTTTACCCTCATCAATTCCAATCATTCCTCTTACCTTCTCCTCAAGTATGTTCTTCTCTTCCCTTATGGGGAACCTGGGTGGAACTGGGGAAGGACCCTAGGCAATGCCCAAGGGAATGTCAAGGACACAAGCATGAACCAGCGCGCTTTCTATAGGTTTCGTCTGCATACCAGGCTTGAGGAGCCTGCTACCCTCACCCGTGCGCAGATATTATTCCTGCATTTTGTTGTAGACGCCTGGGCAGTCTGCGATTAAAACAAACTGGCTTGGCTACGTACCCATCAGAAAGAACACAGAGCCGAAGATTATAATGGTCTGGCAGATGTTCTAGAAGCTAGGGACGTCGATCTTGCACAGGTGGGAAGAAGCCTGATTCTACCCTCTAGAGTTGTGGTCGGTGATAGGTTTATGCAGCAGGTATACCAGGACAGTATAGCGATTGTACGCCACTTTGGTAAACGTTTATAGTTCATAACCTTCACCGCGTACCCAAAGTGTCTTGACATTGAGCGCGAGTTGCTAACTCTTCAAACCGCATCGGATCGTCCAGATGTGGTAGCTCGTGTCTTCAATCTCAAGGTGCGAGATCTTCTGGACCAGATCAGGCACAAGGAAATCTTTGGCCCTGGGCATGGTTGGGTTTGGACTATCGAGTACAAGAAGCGGGGACTCCCACATCTACACCTCCTGGTGTTCCTCAAGACGGACCACAGGTTCCTGACTGCAGCCAATATTGATGCCTTCATCAGCACAGAACTTCCCTCTGGTGATGATGATCGAAGTCAGGAACTAAGAGATATCATTAGAACAACAATGGTACCTCTCACTGTGCTGGTGGAAATTGACTGGCTGCCTGTATGCAGGGCCTTGATCCACTTTCCACCCTGACCTGCCGCAAGGGCTATCCCCGTCCCTTTCAAGTGGAGACCATCATCACTGCGGACAGCTATCCCACCTTTCAGAGGAGGGATACAGCCCAGTCATTTACAGTGGCGGTTAAGAGGAGGGGAGCTGATATTATGGCTATCATTGACAACAGAAGGGTGGTACCCTACAGTCCATACTTGGCTCTCCGCTATAAGGCACACATCAATGTGGAGGTGTGCAGGTCGATCAAAGGTGGGAAATATATTCACAAGTACATTTACCAGTGTGGTATCGTGCTACAGCATTACTCAAAGCGACAACAACGAAATAAAGCGGTATCTCCAAGGACGCTACATATGTCCAACGGAGGCGGTGTGGCGCTTGTTTTAATACAAAACCCACTACGCGTTGCCTACCGTGCAGCACCGTGCCCTATACCTTTCTGGGTATCAGACAGTCAACTTCATAGAGGGTGCAGATCCAGTGGCCATACGTGAGGCTATGGATGCCAGGCTTACCACCCTCCTTGCATACTTCAAGTCCAATGCAGAGAAAGAAGATGGAAGGCGGTATTTGTACCATGAATTCGCTAAGCACTATGTCTATACAGCCTGCGGGGGGTGGAGGCACAGGAGTAAGCACTTTTCCATTGGTCCCATGTATGCAGCCAGCCCTGTGATGGGAGGATGCTACTACTTGCGGTTACCTCTGACTGTTGTGCGAGGGGCGACAGGCTTTGAAGATCTGCGGACGGTAGATGGGGTAGTCCATCAAACCATCAGGGGTGCCTGCAGGGCGCAACGGCTCCTGGAGGATGATAGAAAGTGGGTGGCACTTTTCCGTTGTGGTAGGGAGTTCATGACGGGTAGGGCATTGGGACAACTATTTACAGTTTCCCTTCAACATGGCACTGTGATGGACCCACCCTGAATATGGGAGTTGTTTAAGCAGGGTTTCTGTAATGACCTGGAGCGCCTGCTCATGACAGGTAGGGTCATTGTACCGGATGATGGAGAGGGTATTGGAGAAAGCCTATATCTCTACCATGGGCTGCATCTAATTGACCTACTGCTCGCAGAGTATGGAAAGACTCTGGCAGATTCTGAGGTCCCCCAGGTGGTATTGGATTAGAGGGAGAGCGAGAGAAGGGAATCGAGGAATGCAATGATTGCGGAGGAGATGGGGTATGATATGGAGCAGGAGAGGGAGGCATTCAATTCTATGCGCAAGCAGGTGAATGATGATCAGCTAGCAAGTTTTGATGCAATTGAGGCTGCGGTAAAGAGCCGTGAGCAGGACCCGCAGCAGCATCACCAGGCCAGCGCATTCTTGCTTCTTGGGCACTCTGGTACAGGCATGACCTTCATCTACAACTGTCTGTGCAGCTATTTCCGATCTCAGGGTAAGATAGTACTGTGCGTCGCGTCCTCCGGGATAGCATGCAGCCTCTGCCAGGGGGTAGGACCGCACATTCAAGGTTCAAGATCCATCTTCCGAAGGACATGTGTGCTGTATTCAATATTGGGCGCAACTCCCAACATGCAGAGTAGATTCGCCAAACAGCTCTCATCATTTGAGATGACTGTCCAATGCAGGACTAGTTCTGTTTTGAGGCTGTTAACCGAACCTTGAATGATATGGGCAATACCAGTAACCACGCCGTGTTTGGTGGGATACCTACGGTACTTGGTGGTTACTTTGCCCACATCTTGCCTGTGATACACCGGGGTACTAGGCAGGGTTTCATTCGTCCTAGTCAATATTCAATTTAGTTGCTTAGATGCGGCATTCTGTCTCACTACATTTACCTCACTCTCTGTGCCCTCCTCTTCGAGGCGCTGGGGCAGTCCTCGTAACTCCTCTCTAAACAGCTCATGTTCTTTTCATGTGGCAACTTGTGTTTGAAGGAGTTCTGCTTTTTACCTCGCCAACGCCTGTTCTAGCTGGCGGTCTCGTCCTAACGACTCCTGTCCTATTCTCCCAAAGTTAGCATGAAGTTGGGTAGTTACCGCATCATGGTTTGCACACCGCTCTTCCTGAGCCCCTAACTTTGCCTACAACCGTTTAGTGGTTGTATCTTGAAGTGCGGCGGTTTCAGTTGCTAACATTTCAAGTCACGAATTGACTGGTTTCCACCCTTCACCAATGATTTGTTCCCCGCGGGTTATCCGTTGAGCAGGGTGCTGGGGTTAGTTTCACTGATCCTGAGCTTGACTAGATAGTTCACAGTAGGCCAGATATTGCACATCAACTGATTCCTAGAGGGTATGGTCTAAGTAGCTCATTAACTGGCCTATGCGTTACTCTAATCTTTCCATTGCAGGATTTCAGGCATCGTGGGGATGGGGAGTGCTTGATCGAATTTCTGGGGCTGACTGTCTTACTCCACTTGGCTGAGCCAGGTGGTGGAGTGCCAAAGGTGACCTGGATCGTCAAGGTGCATGGACGCTTCCAAATAGGCAAACTTCTTCTATGTCAGACATGGCTTGGTCTGTGTGGACAGTATATTGTCGTGCCATCTCGTTTTATAAGAACTCGAATGTTTTCCTAGTCTGAAAAGTCATGGGGTGAAGGAGGGTGAGGTAAAACTGAAAGAACTGCATGTTCCTTCATCTTCAGTATCGTATTCTTGAAACAGCCTCCACAAGAAGGTGGGACCGTAAAAGTGTTCATAGATTTCTAGGAAATCTGATTCAGTCGAGACAAGTAAGGGTTCGGTAAACCAGGAGGGTTCTTGAGGGGTGTAGCATTGAATCTCCAGGATAGAGTCTTTGTTAGACATATGGGAGATGGTAATAGACTTTCGAGTCTAAAGATGTGATGGTATATAGCGCCGGGAGGTGACTATATTGACTACAACCCACACTGGCGAGAAGTAGGATCGTATCCAGAACTACTCAGCCTCAGAAAGATGACAGAGTAATTTATCCAAGTGGATCTATTACGTATTCTGCATTCTGGATAACCCGAATGCATCTGCACATGAGTGCATATATGCAGGAAAGACGGCCATCCAGACTGATCACCTGGTATTCCATATGATGTTCGCAAATGGGCGGCATCAATTTGAACTTAGTTCATTTTGCAAAGAGATCGAAGGCTATCTACTGGTGGAGTGCTTGACACCCTCAGACAAAAATATATTCTGGGGGATCATTTGCTGTAGTGGGGTCATACACCTTCAGGGTCAAACAGTGTTCGCACTGATTAGACCATGGCCGAAGTTTCCAAGGATACTTGTTTTATATGGCCAACCTAAATACTAGGAAAAGTGTATAAATAGTTAGCAGTCCCCCGTAGTTAAGGGATCATCAAGCAACGGAGAAGAGACCTTAACAATATTTCAAGTTAACAAGTTATAAAGCCTTCGAGAACACTTTTATCTTTTATCATACTTTTTTCCTAGCTTTCCTGACAGTTCTCCGATTTTTGCGATACGAGCATGGCCTAGTCAATTCAACAGTAGTGAATTGGCTACCCCGTAACACTATATTGTTATTCTCCTGTCACCAAAGCAACTCTATATTCTCTCATGCCCAGAGAATACTTTGATGCTCAAAGTTTTCATCACAGCCAACTTTGTGGGCACTGCCGACCTCTCAACTTTGACAATGTTTTTCCTATCTGCTGCGAAGAATACGCACTAGACCTCCGAGCAGTAGCACTTCGACAACTGGCTCGGATACAGCGAATTTATAAAGAACATATCTATCGTCAAGACAGACGGCGGGTAACTGTGTTTACAAAATGCAAACAATAATCTACCATATCCTACTCTTTGAAGAAATACTTGGTGCTGACCTTGGGGAAAAACCCGCTATTCAAGCTAATTTCTCTTCCAGTAAGCACCTATGGCCTAGAGGCCAGACTACTGGTTATTTTATATTTTCTCAAAGAGAAATTATTTGGGTGTCTAAGCGAGCTGCCATGCCTATGGCACGGGATGACACACCTATCCCTAGTCCTTTGGGACATGATAGGATGATCGAAGAGGATGACACAGAATCTACTCCTTCGGCATCCTTAATCCCGTCTCGAAGCCATAACAGCTCTCCCATTACTCATTCGGGTCGTCTACTATCAAGAGTTCAGAAACGTGCCGAGCGAACCAAGAAGCCTGTCAACACGCAAGATAACTTTCAGCAAAATGTTGTCTATGCATTACGCCACATGGACCGATCCTTGAAAGAAAGTTCAGATAAGAATCACATAGCGATCTCAGTACTATCACAGGAGGCCAGGCAGGGTTTTACAATGCTAGAATTGCTGCAGAGCCGTATAGCCAGAGGTGAAGTTATCAATGATGCTGAGATACAGGAAGGTCGCCGTGCATTGGAACAATTGAGTGGCGACACCGAATGGGAGCAGCCAAGGTTACGTGCCCAGGTACAGGAAGAGTTCCGACGCCAACTGGCTCAACAAGAGCAACAGGCCCAAGTCTCAGACACAAGGGACCGAATCCTGGAAAAGGCACTAATGGAACTCAATACTAAGTTGAACCAACAGGAACAGGAATGGACCTGAAGGATAAATGAGCAACGAGATATTGCTGCTCAACAGCAACGAGAACAGAGTGCGGGTATGAAGGCCTACCTAGATGCTCTGGTACTTCGATTAGCGGAAAAGACACCTGCACCAACACAGTATGGACCTAGTGATGGTGATCCAGGACCGTCTAACCGAGGACCCAAAATGGTACTAATAGAAGGTACTATTCCTACAGAGGAATTAGCATCAACTCCAAGGAAGGATAAAGGAAAAGGAGTTGACCGTGGAGGAAATAACCTACCACCGCCACCACAACCAGGTAAACTTGGTGATGCCCCTGACCCAGATGATGATGGGTCCGATAGTGATGGAGAGGATGGACGGAGTAGAAAGGGCGGCAGGCCGGAACGCGCTCCCCGTTTACCGTCTATACCCTGAAACAAAGTACCTGAGGACAGGTTAACTATGGCTAACTTAGAACGTATCGGTGGAGTCTCCCGACCAGCAAAGCTAATAGCGGAACCACCCTACTTCTTCGATGGAAATGACAACCAAGAAGTTCCAAACTGGTTGACAGCCTGTGAAGACTATTTCGATCGCAATCCTACACAGTGGGAAAATCATACACATTGGGTAGTTTTTTCCTTGGGGAAAACAAAGGGGAACAAAGTGGCACCCTTCTCGGACAAATACGGGAAGGTGATAGGTGGATTAGGAGGATAGACCCGGGACCCAGACTATTCCACATGGGAACTCTTTACACAAGAAATTACAAACCGATATATCGGAATTGAGGAGGAATGACGAGCCCTAGAAGAAATGACTAAGGTAGTCTATAAGGGAAAAATCGACACCTATCTGCAACTTCTCGAAAAACTCAACATCAAGGCCGGTCTCACAGGAATTAGTTGGAGGGTTCGGGTGGAAAGCAATCTTCCAGAAGAAATTCTTCGCCAGTTATCTCATCTAAAGTTTTCCTCAGATAAGGAATGGATGGAAGCCATACGGGAAGTTGGCAGACAAGAGGAGGAATTTCTGGAACGGCGGAAACTATCCAAAGGTAAGCCCTCAAACAGTGTAGCATCCAAGCGAAAACGCGATGATACAGCAAAAGGGTTCAACACCAAACACGGATAGACTGACCCGAAACAAAAAACTAGTCCTACCCGATGGAAGGCAGCTAAAGGAAAACCATTGGAAAAGAAAGGAGGATTCAATAATAAGGATGAGCATACGGACTGGAAGAATGCTCATGATGGAATACCCCAAAATGTTATCGATAAGTGAAAGGCAGAAAAGGTTTGCACTCGCTGCGGCCTCAACAACCACACTTGGCGAAAAGGTCGATAGGACATAGTGGTACAAGTGCTATCGCTAAGCAACCAACGAAGGACCGACCGAAATTTTCCCGGAAACCACAGACAGCTGCTCTCGCTGTAAGAACATCACAGCAAAAGGTGAACCAAATCCAGAGCGAACCAGCACCACGGCTATGGGAATTATCGGACACAGAAATGTCCAAAAGGCACCAATGGCGACGGCGATTGGGTATTCGGGGCACTAGCAATAGCGACCGGAATCGTAACTGGGAACCCACAAGTCTAGGGTGATGAACATCACGACGATAAAAAGAACTCAAAAATCCTGGGAAAAAATCGGCATGCAGGTCCATGTTTGCATGTTGGGAATCGTCGTTCCCTGGAACCTCGATGAGGTTCCGTAGCGTGCTTCAACTGATTGGATTCAGGGGACCAGAGGATGAGACCTCCCCCGTCAGGGAGATTTCGGTTATTTTTTATTTTCCCTCAGATTGGTTCTAATTTTAGGTTCCTGCTTTTTACTTCTTTGGAAGAAGGATCTCCTTTTTAGGCAATTGGATGTGGTTCCCGTTTTTAGACACTGGGGAAGTGCTGGGCAGTAGCAGGCGTGACCCCCCGGTATGCTCTAGCCCTAGATGCCTCCGGTACAAATTACCGTTATTTAATCCACCAGATGGGTGGATTAAACGCAGGACCCTGCGTACAAAATGAACGGACCAGGCTCATTTTACTACTAGACCATAGCTGAACAGCTGCAATGTTTTCTGGGAAACCTCATGATATGGGCTCAGTTAACATGAGGATGTTGTGGCAACAAAAAACAATAACAACAACTACAACAACAACGAAGGTCCCTATAGCAACCAACCTCACCGCTAATTATGGTGATGGTCAAAATGTCTTGCACGGTAACCTAACACAACTTTAAGTGCAAATATTACCACTTTCGGAGGAGATATTCCAAATTCGGAAATCGTTACTATGTTCGGAATTTTCAGCTCTTTTCGGAAATATAATTTATTTTCCAAAATTATTACATCTTTAGGGTATTATCCTACAGGAAAGGCAGTATAGTATAATTTCTTATTTTTTTTTTTTTTTGCATTGTTATGGCGTTTTACTGGTCTCTCCCCTATTGACGTGGGTTTTAATTTTTTGGGAGCCCCTCGGCATGGAGTAAAGACAGCTCATAGTGGGTTGCCCAGAATCTTAATAATTAACTTGTTGTTTAGTTCGTCTAGGAGACCTCTTTGGTCGAAACAATGCTGGCGTTGTCACGAACACCCAAGCTATACAACCATAATGTCTGCTAAGCGAGGACAAACGGAGATAACAAAGTCGCATAAGCGACAGACTCTCAAACACGAAGAACCAAAACACTACCAATGTCCTGAAGGAACTGCACATATCTATGTGTACAGGAAACGATATCGCATAAGAGTTTTATTAGACTCTGGATCCAATATCTTTGTCATACACGAAAATTTAATCAAGGATTTGAATATTCCTTACAAGTTTCGTGAGGATCCGATACCCATTTTGGGTTGTACAGGAAACGAATTATCTACCGGAAGGGATTTCACCCTTCCCATTTACCTGGAATTTGGGAAAAATAAACACATATCAAAGATTGTGTGCGAGATCGCACCAACAGGAAATTAGGGAATAATAATTCCATTTGGGTGGTGGAATAATGAACATCCTATAACCGAAATTCATGACTCAGAAAGCTGGAGGTTCGAAGCTCAGGGATGTCAGCTTCACCTTTTACCGGAGGACGAAGGTATATCAATCTAGTGGGATGAGCAGGTTCTGGAAGATCCAGAGGCAGTCATTATTGGAAGAGTTGCAAGAGTAGATGATGAGGAAGATATAATCCTTAATACACTACCAGCACAATACCATAACTACAAAGACCCTTTCTGCCCATCAACTGCGGCGAAACTACCGGCTCATCAGACCTTCGATCATGCAATTGACCTCAAACCAGATTCCCAACCACCCTGGGGACCTATATATCCCCTATCGGAAAAGCAGTTACAAGCACTGCGAACATATCTGGATGATATGTTAAAACAAGGAAAGATTTGCCCCAGCAAATCACCTGCCGGAGCACCAATACTTTTGGTGCCAAAACCGGATGGACGTCTTAGGTTGGTAGTTGACTAGCGAGGACTAAACAAGGAGACTATCCACAACAAATATCCAGTACCCCTTATGACGGAACTGCGCGACCGTGTTGAAGCAGCCACTATTTTCACCAAGTTTGACCTGAAGGACGGTTACCACCTGATCCGCATACAAAAGGGTGATGAATGGAAAACAGCTTTTCGCACACGATACGGTTTACATGAATATAATGTCATGCCATTTGGTCTGGTAAATGCACCAGCCACCTTCCAATCAATAATGACTATGATCCTGAAAGACTTTCTTGATGAAGGAGTGGTAGTATACATTGATGATATACTTATATACTCAAAATCTGAGAAGGATCATGTCATATTGGTTAGAAAAGTCTTAGAAAGACTGCGAGAATACGGAATGGCCATCTCGCTTACGAAAAGCACCTTCCATGTCATATCAGTGGAGTTCCTAGGGTACATTGTGGCTGTTAATGGAGTTACTATGAGCGACAGAAAGGTGAAATCAATCAAGGCCTGGAAACCACCCACCACGGTAAATGAAATTCAAATATTTATGGGCTCTGCCAACTTCTACCGTTGGTTCATAAAGAATTTCTCCGCACTAAGCGCGCCAATTACTGATTTGCTTAAGGGTAACCAGAAGGATTTTTCTTGGGGTAAAAAGCAACAGCAAGCGTTTGAGGAGCTCAAACGTCGGTTTATCAGAGCTCTGATATTATGTAATTTCCATCCGAACAGGGAAACAGTAGTGGAAACAGATGTCAGCGATTACGCTCTTGGATGTGTCCTTTCTCAATATTTGGACAAAAAACTACATCCTGTCGCTTTTCCATTCTCGAAAGTTGACACCTGCTGAACGCAATTATGACATTCATGACAAGTAATTGTTGGCAATATTAGTTTCATTGGAAGAATGGCGACACTATCTTGCTGGGACCGATGATCCATTCACCATATATACAGATCATCAAAACCTACAATATTTTCTCACAACAAAGGCCTGGTCGGCAAGACAAATTCGCTGGGCTCAGAAGCTCACTGATTTTAACTTTAAAATCATTTATCGACGAGGAACCAGATGGGGCAAAGCGGATCCTTTAAGCAGGCGGCCAGAGTACCGCCCTGAGGAGGGAGCTGAGCATGCCAAGCAGTCTATACTTCAGTCTCATCACTTTGGAAACCTACAGAATAACCGAAACTTAGTCGTCACAGTTATATGGGGAAAAGAAAACTCCGAACAGCTCAGTCAGGGGTTGCCTCAAGAGGAACAGAACAATATGATAAGGATTAAAAGACTTCAACAGGAAGCAAGAATCCCGACTCGAGGTTGCAAGCTAGCCGCCGGTCATGTCCTATACAGTACCGAAAACACCATAGTTCCTGCGAATGGGCAAGTGCTCATTGGTACAGGATTGGCTATCGGATTACCAATTGGAAGATATGCACATATTGCACCCCGGAGTGGATTAGCAGTCAAGCATGGTATTTCCATTGGAGCCGGAGTAGTGGATGCGGACAATAGAGCAGAGGTTAAGATCCTCCTAGTCAACACTATTAACAATCCTTTTCAGGTACACACAGGAGACCGGATAGCTCAGATGATTGTGGAAAAGGTTGATGAAAGAGAACTTCATGAGGTTATCGAGTTAGATGAAACTGAACGAGCAAGCCAAGGGTTTGGCAATTCAGCTATACGGTTGGAAGAAAACCAACCACAATTATGTTTCCTATATTCTGACGGAAAGCATGGATATTTGGACTCATCGGACATTAACTAACACCAGATATGCACTAAAGGATAAACACTAATGTCGAATGCAATAATTGCAAAGTGTGAAGTCAAGAAATTTGATATAAAATTATAGGAACGGGAAAGATAAATGGCAAACGAGGATCCAGATTGGCTAGACCGAAAGAAGGAACTGGAAAGTTTACGGAATGGTGGCAAAGAAATGCCAGAACAATAGTCCCTAACAGATGGAATGCTCTACTACAAAGAACGTCTATATGTTCCTCAAAGCGAACACCTGCAGACAGAAATAGCACAAAGCTGTCACGACTCTAAGATCGCAGGACATTTCGGTCAAGAAAAGACTCCTGAAATTAACACAAGAGACTTTTACTGGAAAGGAATCGCGAACTGGATAAACGACTATGTACGATCCTGTACTGAGTGCCAAAAGGCTAAGGCACCAAGACATGCACGCTTTGGGCTGTTACAACCACTACAGGTCCCATTTGCTGCTTGGGCATCTACCTCAGTAGATTTTATCACACAACTTCCCAAATCTGCAAGATACACCCAGATCATGGTTGTAGTTGACCGGTTCACCAAAATGGCACACTTTATTGGCTTGGAAGAAAACGCGACCGCAAAGGACGTTGCAGAAGCATTCATCAAGGATGTTTAGAAACTTCATGGGTTACCAACAGAAATGATTTCCGACATGGACGCAAAGTTTGCAGGAGAATTTTGGGAATCATTGTGCAAGACATTAAGCATCAAAAGAAAGATGTCTACGGCTTACCATCCTCAAACTGATGGACAAGCGGAGAGAGTCAACCAAGTGCTGTGAGGCTACCTTCGAATATTTGTCAACTATGATCAAGATGACTGGTACCATCTACTGCCGTTAGCCGAGTATGCATATAACAACTCGGTAACAAGCCCACATGGAATAACTCCTTTCTTGGCAAATTATGGTTACCATCCTCAAACAGAATGGATGAAGGAGCGAGAAGCGCAGAATCAAGGAGCAACTATGTATGCTCACTGGATGAAAGCGATTTATGAAAAGGCAAAGGAATCCGTTGAGAAGACTCGTGAAGGGATGAACCAGTACTATGACCGCAAAGCACGCAGTCAACCAGACTTCAAAATTGGCACCTTGGTTATGCTAAATCCAAGGAATATCCGCACCAAGCGACCGTCCAAGAAGTTAGCCCCAAAATTATATGGCCCGTTCAAAATCCTAGAGCAAAGAGGAAACCTTGCCTACAAATTGGAAATATCAGAGCGATGGAAAATCCATCCAGTATTCCATGTATCGCTCCTAGAGCCATACTGAAAATCAGTTAGAACTAGCCGAGAACAACCACCCCTGGCACTGGAAGAAGTTGAAGGTGACCTTGAATGGGAAGTGGAAAAAATAATCAAGAGTGAAATAATCTCTTATGAGCAAAGATTCAGAGGACGTTCACGAACGATCCAACAACTTTGATACTTTGGCAAATGGAAAGGATGTTTCGAAGATGAGAACACCTAGGAACCACAAGAGCACTTAGAGCATGCTCAAGAATTGATTTAAGATTTTCACAGGGAAAATCTGGGAATGCCAAAGTTGGGCTAGGTAGTATCTACGGAAAGGTTTTTCCTGCTGTGGCCAAGTTATCGCAGAAGGTTTTTTAACCCTACCGCAAGGAGTACTAAAAGAAGAATTGCTTCGAGATGAAGCTTAGGAAGGGGGAGCTGATGTTACACATATGGGAGATGGTACTAGACTTTCGAGTCTAAAGAAGTGATGGTATATAGAGCCGGGAGGTGCCTATATTGACTACAACCCACACTGTCGAGAAGTAGGATCGTATCCAGAACTAATCAGCCTTGGTGTAAGATGACAGAGTAATTTATCCAAGTGGATCTATTACATATTCTGCACTCTTGATAATCCGAATGCATGTGCACATGAGTGCATATATGCAGGAATGACGGCCATCCAGACTGATCACCTGGTATTCCATATGATGTTCGCAAATCTGCGGCATCAATTTGAACTTAGTTCATTTGGCAAAGAGATCGAAGGCTATCTACTGGTGGAGTGCTTGACACCCTCAGACAAATAGATAGTCCGGGGGATCATTTGCTGTAGTGGGGTCATACATCTTCAGGGTCAAACAGTGTTCGCACTGATTATACCAGGGCCGAAGTTTCCAAGGATACTTCTTTTATATGGCCAACCTAAGTACTGGGAAAAGTGTATAAATAGTTAGCAGTCCCCCGTAGTTAAGGGATCGTCAAGCAACGGAGAAGAGACCTTAATAATATATTTAGTTAACAAGTTAAAAAGCCTTCGAGAACCCTTTTATCTTTTATCATACTTTTTTCCGAGCTTTCCTGACAGTTCTCCGATTTTCTCGATATGAGCATGGCCTAGTCAATTCAACAGTACCAAATTGGTGTAACGGGGGCACCCTATAGGAAGATGGATCCTAAGGTTGCGACCGCACCAAAAGACTCAACGCAAAGTTCACAGAAGGTAGAGATAAAGATAATTGAATCAAATGATAAAACTTAATATCGTTAAGCCAGAGCTTCACTCAATTCAAGTCTTCTCGAGAGGATAGTTGGTTATCAGAGTAGAGTGCCGTTCGCGTTTACTTAAGTAGAATTATAAAGCCTACGACACACATCCCTACTCCGACCGTTAAGAGAGCTTCCTTCTCCACTCAAGGATCATCTGACACATGGCCCTTCCGGAATTAACTTCAGGGCCTGTGGATCGCTCGTGTAAGTTGAGTCCGTTCAATCATAAAGGTTTTCTGTAATGCATTTTGATTATGCCTGCAGGATAGAAAAACCATTCCGATCGCCGTCTTGTCAATGGCCAACTGACAATACGACTCAGGACCCAAACTTTGGTATGAGACTCAGTAGCCCTATGGCTTGTTCCCCCTATGCAAGCACTGCAGTCAACTGTGTCTACTTGGCCTATCGGCAGCTTTTCTTGTGACTGCATAGCTCCCCCGGTAAGTGTCTTTACTGAGTTGGCTAAATAGGCGCTACCTATAGCCAACCGTTGAGGCATCACCTTAGGCGTGATAAGACTGAATGCCTCTTAGAGTCCTGTAAGGTCCCTCAGTTATGGTATAGCGCCTGGGCTATCATTGTGTAAGTAGTAGAGTTTTATCCGGACAAACTTCCGTTTATCCCTGACTCTCAAGCAGCTTGTTCGGCGGACCCCCATACCTCCCATAGGGATTATAGGCACCTAGAGTACCCTCGGAAGGCCATCTGATGTCAATACTAACAACTTGCACAGGTCGGCCATCGCACAACCCTATATATATCCTGCGGACAGCATCTGGTCGGAAGGACGGCTGTAACGTATACTGGGTGACGCTGCCATCTTCAATATCTCAGTTTTGTTAGACTTTTACCAACTGTCACCCTTTCCCACCCGTCGCAAGGGGCCAACGTGGGAGCCACAAGGAGGTGTTGGACGCGCCAAAATTACTCCTACCACCCTGGGGTACTTGTGGTAGGATTTCGCTTTCGCGTAACGTTAGGGGGGGGTAACTTGAGGTCCACGGTTTCACCAGTGATCCCCAAGGTAGGGTAACTGGGCTCTATCATGGTGCAAATCGCTGCGGATGTTTGTGTAACGCCCCCTTGCGTCACCAGAAGGTTCCGCATTTCTGACCTTTTTGTTACACGCAATTCCACGAGCTAGAAACACCTGGTTATACGAATGTAGCACATCCGGCGGCGTCTACACTGCTTACCATGTTTTCCTAGCACTCCCTGTTACCCTGCCTAAGTGGTTACCCTGCCTAACTGAGGAGATGGATTACCCTGCCTAACCATGCTTCTGGGTTACCCTACTCAAGTGGGTTACCCTGCCTGACTGTAGCTCCGGGTTACCCTGTCTAGCAGGGTTACCCTACCTAAGTGTGCACCAAGGTTACCCGGCCTTGCTGGGTTACCCTCTCTAACTTGGTACCTAAGTACCCTTTCTTCAAGAAAGGTACTTAGGGTTGCTATGTCACTTTGCAGGTGTCTGGTACCATTCCTATCCACGTCCTAGTAGGACCACTGGCTGGGCTGAGGTTCGGTAAGCTATACCAACTGATCTAGGGGGTCGTTACACTACTCCCCACTTCCATAAGTCTGTTCTCAGACCTAGTTTTCTTGTGTGGGCTGATTTCCTCCCACTTATCCCCCTTTGGGGTACCTTTCATACACGGTGATCCCTTGGCTTAGCAGGATACCGGTCCTGAAAACGCAGCAATGCCTCCCCTGCGGTTCCTTCAAACATCTCGAACGGCTCCTATGAATTTTCTTCACTGCCATACCCTTCCCACGACACCGAGTATTGTACAAACCGGTGTGGGAATTTTGCTTTCATACTTCCATACCACCGGCTATCTACTATAGCACTTACTATATAGCTGGGCTCCGAATCAACGATGTCGGGTTCTGGAATGGCTTTAGCAGGTCGGCGTACCAGATCCTCACGGTAGGGTTCCAGAAGTCCCACATTGAATACCGGATAGATTGTCCACCTTGCAGGCAGCTGTAGCTCATAAGCCCGGGTCCCTAATCTCCTCTTAACCACAAAAGGTCCAAATCTCTTGTAGTCTAGTTTCTCCATAAGTCGCTTAGTGCGAATGTTACGTCAGTCCAACATAACACAGTCTGCCTTCTTAACTCTGCCTTGGACTACATCCTCCAGGGTGACATACTCCGCTGATGGGAGACGCTTCTGGTCATGCCATTTCCGCTGTCGTTCCTGGGCCCTCTTCAGTGTCTCTCCAATGTCTTGCCATGTACCCTCCCAATCCTTGACGACAGGTTAGTGTTTGGGTGTATACTTTGATGTTCAGACACAGCCCCGGACCAATTTATCCATGGCACAAACCCGTAGTTCGCCTCGAAGGGTGACACCTTCGACGACTCGGATACTGACGTATTGTATGCGTGCTTCGCTAAGGGTAGCAGTGCAGCCCAATCGTCTTGCTGGTAGGAACAGTAACTTCTTAGATACTGTTCCAAGGTCTGATTAACCCTCCCAGTTTGCCCATCTGTTTCCGGATAGAAGGCCGTAGATACATTGAGTTTAACTTGTAGTAGATCCATGAGACTCATCAAAAACTTGGATGTGAAACGGGTATCGCGATCAGAAATGATCGATTCTGGGCGGCCATGCAATCGCCAAATCTCCTTCAGAAATGTGAGAGCAAGTTCCTTTATGGGGACCTCAGTTGCTAAAGCGATAAAGTGAGCCATCTTGGAGAATCTATCCACTATGACCCAAATCTTTGTATATCCCTTTGAGTTTGGTAATGCCACAATGAAGTCCATGGAAATAGCATTCCATGGTCTCATCGGAACTTCAATAGGCTCAAGCAAGCCAAACCTCTTATGATGGATTGTTTTGCTTCTTTGGCATACATCATAGGTCCGAACATATTCCGTGATGTTTTCCTCCATTCTCGCCCCTTAGAAGTTTGCCTTAACTCGTGCTATTGTCTTATATGTTCCAAAGTGTCCAGCGATGCGTGAATCATGTCCAGCTTCCATGATTGTTCGCTTAAGCCCCTCGTCTTTCGGAACATACCACCGATTCTTGTAGGTGAGCAAATCCTTTTCCATATCAAAATGGGCATCCACAGTGTTACTTTTGTTAACCACTGCCTTCAGGAGTACCAGGTACGCCTGGTGTAGTTTCGCAGCAGCACGCAAGGCTGTCAGAAATCCAGACTGCAGGCGAAACCCTTGACAAGCAAGTAACATCTGTGGGCGCAGGAGGTCTCGTTCCTGCTGCATGTGCCACTGCCTAGGCCGAAAAAATGTTTGTGGTAGAGGATCTCTCCCCCCTTCCGGGCGGTAGTCCCTACGCCGTGATAACGCATCTGCCTTCTCTTTAAGCCGGCCTTCCCGGTATACCACCTTGAAGTTAAACGGCCGTAAGAATTCCGCCCAGCGGTGTTGCCTCCGGTTCAGGACCTTGGTACTATTGAAGTACTCCAGATTCTTGTGGTCTGTATACACCACAATCTGGTACTCCATCGAGCACAATAGATGATCCCATTCCTTGAATGCTGCGACGATAGCCGCCATCTCTTTATCGTGAACATCGTAGTTCACCTCCGCAGGCAGGAATTTCCTACTGTGATAGGCCACTGGGTGCCATTTCTGGTCACCACATAATTGGGATAGCACAGCACCCAATGCGAAATCACTGGCGTCTGTCTCCAACTTAGTTGGACGAGAGCCATCAAAGTGTGTCAAAATGGGACCAGTGGTGAACAACTCTTTTAGATGTTCAAATGACCGCTCACAAGCGGGCGACCAGTCCCACTTTACATCCTTCTTGGTCAGATCCGTCAGAGGTTTGGCCACTTTACTAAACCCGTTGATGAATCGACGATAGAAGTTCGCAAAGCCCATGAAGCATTGAACGTCAGGTACGTTCTGAGTAGTCTTCCAAGCCTTGATCTCCTCTACCTTACGAGTCGTCATAGATATCCCATGCTCAGATATCTTATCCCCTAGTAATTCAACTTCCCTTTGGTGGAAGCTGGACCTCTTTATGCTAACGCAAAGACCTGCCTTGTGCAGTCTCTCCATTACCTGACGCCCTAACGAAACATTTTCTTCGATCGTCTCTGAGTATATCAAGATGTCATCCATATAGGCGATGACTCCTGCATCAAGCATATCCCTGAATACGCTATTGATCATACTCTGGAAGGTAGATGGTGCGTTGCATAGCCCAAACGGCATTACCGTATACTTGTACAGGCCATAACGACACTTAAGGGCAGTTTTCCATTCTTCACACGGTGCCATCCGGATGAGATAATAGCCATTTTTCAGATCCAGCTTAGTGAACACTGTGGCTTTCCCGAGCCTATCTCGTAGCTCATTCATCAAAGGCAAAGGATACTTTATCTTAATAGTTATCTTATTAAGTCCTCGATAGTCGATACTACCGAAGCGTTCCATATAGCTTCGGCACAAAGAGGATAGGGGCTTCGGCGGACAATGTAGAACGCTGGATCTTCCCTTGGTCCTCCATTTCCCGGATGTAGTCATATAGTACATCTAATTCTCGCTTAGAGAGGGGGTATATGGGCCCCGATGGCAGTTTGGCCCCCAGCTCGAGTTCAATCCTGTGATCAAACTCAGTATGCCGGGGAAGGGAAGTTATATTTTCTTGACTGAAAATATCTGCATAATCCCTATATTCTGGTAGTAGGCTGACGCTAATTTCCTTGCCATCTTCTCCAGTATATATTGCCATACCCAAAAGGTACACCTGACTACTATCCTCGGCTAGGTATTCTTCACTGGTGATGAACTCCATTCGTCGCATAGCGACAAGACAGTTTGTCTTACAGTATTCTGAACGCCTCCTCAGAATACCAGTTTCCCAGTCAAGATCAAGATTGTGGTCCTTCAACCACGACATCGGAAGATAGCCGTCTACCTTGGTGTCCGGCATATCCGCAAGTTCGAACCTTATATCATTCACATGCTCGCCTATCTTCACTCTCACCGTTGTGGTGTAATGTTCCCCGGACCCTGGAATCTGGTTGCCACTTGCATCAGAGTTTGGTGTCGGATGTTTCCGACGGATACATGGTAATTGGGCTTTCTTAACCCATGTACTACTTAGCACGGCACCCGTAGCGCCACTGTCCAACCGAAGTAAGGCTTTCTTACTATTTCTATGCCTCTTGAAATTCCAGTCCAAGAGGACTTTCACGTTTATTGACCTAGTGTGGGGCGGCGGGCCAACTAGCCTCGGCCGCTTAGCGGGTCTTTCTTCGCTAACAGGTTTTGTTCGCTTAAGCGTCATAATGTATCTCTCGTTTATAATAAAGTGTTGGTGTTTACTATCACCCCAGCGAGATTTCGGGTATTTAACCCTCCTCAGGTAAACTTGTAAATAACTTCAATTGCTTAATCAAGTCCTGCCTGATTGATATACATAGGTGAAACAAAACCAATGAAACCAGACCATCTCTATCGGTCTTCCCCAAGGAGAGCAAACAACAAAGGAAATAAGAAATAAACCCTCGCAAAACCTTAACAAAAGAAAACCCGTAATCCCACCCTGTCCTGACAGTGGCCGATCAGCCTTGTTCTTTTGTAAGGGTGAGGGGACTCACCTAGTCAAATGTCCCTTTCCTTCTAACCTTTTCCTCCGCGCCTTAATGCAAATAGTGGTAGTCAGCTTTCTGGTTTCTCAGATACTGCCTGAAAGGCTTACCTAATTACTTCCATCTGTGTCAACCTCCAAAATCGGAGGAGAGCCGCGGACCTCGGTCACCCTTTTGACAACAGGGGGTGGAGCCTCACTGCGACGGTGTTTAGATACCGTAGGTGCTAAAGGCTCAGCCTCAGAAGCAGACCGCTTGCGTGAGGGCTTGATTGATTGCACTACGGGTTCGGGAGCAGTACACTGTTTGCAAAAGTGACTCTCGGTTCTACACCGTGAACATTGCTTTAACCGACGGCGTTTGTCAATCAGAGTGGTCGGAATATTCCGATGTTTGATTTTATAGTCTGATTTCTTAACCCAGGCGTGGTTGACCGTGCTCGCTTGAGTCCGCGGATTTCGGTTCCCAGGGTCGTGCTCCTTCTTTCGTTGTCGCTTAGCGACCGTGGACCTGTCATCTCCTCGTTCGTGGGTGGTAGGCTTTGCCTTAACAACTGTTCTGTTGAAGGATGCAACTTCTTCCAGCTGATGACCGGTGTTGCGAAGCAGGTTTAGGTAATCGATGTATGCTTGCGGGAGTAGAGTTTTCAGACCCCAAGCATTTCGCAATTCAGCGGTCATGCCTATGCGGGCCTTGTCCTTCACTACTACGCGTCATAATGCAACTCACTGGCTAAGCGCATGAGTTTATCGATAAATTGGTCCACCTTTCCAGGCTTCATAGCCAAACCATTCCACTCACGAAGAGCACGATCCCGATCAGAGTGACTGCTGAAACTGGACTCCAGGCGTTTTCGGAAGCCTCCCCAAGTGCGCAATCATTGCTTGGGTTAAAGGTCACTCCTGCCCGTTGAGCGGCATTCTGGCCAATGTGCACATGGATGCTGTTGTACCATTTCTTTGCGGCCCATTTAAGAAGCGCGATGATCAGGCTGACTTTATCCATATCAGGCAGCTTATAGTGTCGATAATAGTCAAACCTAATCTCCGCATCCTGGATCAATCGCTGTGTGTCAAGTGGGTCTCCATTGAACCCCTTGATCCCCAAATTCTCGGGCTTCTTCTGCCGAGTATGGGATTTCTGGTTGGACTTTCAAAGAAAGTCCGTCAAGGCTTGACACCGCCTATCATACCGTCGCTTCTTAGCATAATTCCAGCGCGACTTGTGTCGGCCCAGAAATCTGCTGAGATCGGGGAGGGAGGAGGATAATTCGTGGCTACTGCTCGAGGAGTCGGAATCACCCGGTTCTACCGCTTCACCGACGTTTCGACCACCTGGTGGTTTGCTACCACAATCTCCACCAGTGTTTCCACCGCTGAGTCCCAATGGTTCCTCATATCCGCTGAAGCGGTCCTCCGAGCTTTTGTGACTGGCTTCTGGGAGAGAAGCTTCCGGAGGGGAAAACAGTCTTATGGGAGGTGCAGGGGTTGGAGGACCTTTAGCTGCAAGGACCTTATCCACCCCCCTCTGAACTAACTGTTGGAAGCGGGGACAAGCTCCAACATCCGTATGGTCTTCCGAACCACAGAAATGACAATGGGTCCTTTTCAACTTCGGACCCTTGGGATTTTGCATTATGGGTTCACCGGTCCCTTTCGTATATGGCGGGCTATGGTGAAATGCAATATTCCCATCAGGTCTCTCCTCGATCCTACAAGTAGGAGAACAATAAGCCTTAGCCGACTGCGCTTCTACCCCTGGAAACCAAGTCCTCCTGGCGCTGCCCGTGGGTTTGGCTGGAGCCGGCGGTGCTGTCAGGAAGACAAGCGGTGCCAGATTTTGTGGTGTGGCTGGCAAGGGAGTTTCCTCTGCTACCGCATACGGTCGCTCTACTTCTAAAACTATAGTTGGCGTTGATGGCTCAGCCGGAAGGGCTGCAACGGCGGTCGTAGTTTTAGGTTTTGTGGGTCTCTTGTCCTTTGTTACCCCTGCGAGGCGTGAAGACCTCCGCACCGTGCCTTAGCTAGAAGGACTCGGAGATCGGCTGGCTAGGCGGGCTTCAACAGCGAGGGCAAAAGGTGATACACGCGATGTGCCTGGAGTGAGGCTCAGTCCCAAAGCTTCCCGGGCATGTGGCGTTAAATGCTCATGCCATGTGACATTTGCCATGGCTTCCGCAAAGTGCGGGGCAAAACTGTTCGGTCCTTTGCGGACAAGGGGAAGCGGAGGAGCTTGCACCATAATCACATCATTTTCAGAATCAATGCTGATTCCTTGACTCACAACCCATTCGAGGGCCTTTAGGCGACCCTTCAGCCCTTACGCTGCCATGACCTGCTGGCGATAGGCATCTTGGACCTTCTTTACCCAGTCAGTGGCCATCGTGACCATTTTCTCTTGAAAATTGGTCTGCTTTGCCTCCACAAAGCATTCGAGTTGGGACTGTGCTTCCACGAACCTACAGCCTACTTCATGTAGGATGTAATTCTCTAAGACTTCGTGGGTAAAACGTTCAAAAGTAACCCCTTCAGGGACCGCCTCAGGTACCATCACAGAGGGATTGTGGGTGATGGATTCCATAAGTGCCCTAGGATGGAGGACCACCATGGTCTGACATTCCTCAGGCACCTCAATGGGTGCCGCTTCAATCAACTTCGTGACCGCCTCCCAACCCAGGACCCTTAGGTATGCGATAACATCGTAGTCCAAGAGGGGGCCAGGAATGTGAGGGACGGTAGTCCGTTGTGAACGCGTAAGAGATATTGCAGACATAATACTTTCCGCCCTGGGCTACTTGTTCCTGACAAGGTTACCAGTACTCGTAAATGTCAGAAAGGGGTCTCGAGGAGCAACAATTGTCAGGAGAGAGTTAAGCGAAGAGCTTAACGATATACTGTAACGGGGGCACCCTATAGGAAGATGGATCCTAAGGTTGCGACCGCACCAAAAGCCTCAACGCAAAGTTCACAGAAGGTAGAGATAAAGATAATTGAATCAAATGATAAAACTTAATATCATTAAGCCAGAGCTTCACTCTATTCAAGTCTTCTCGAGAGGATAGTTGGTTATCAGAGTAGAGTGCCGTTCGCGTTTACTTACGTAGAATTATAAAGCCAACGACACCCATCCCTACTCCGACCGTTAAGAGAGCTACCTTCTCCACTCAGGGATCATCTGACACATGGCCCTTCCAGAATTAACTTCAGGGCCTGTGGATCGCGTGTGTAAGTTGAGTCCGTTCAATCATAAAGGTTTTCTGCAATGCATTTTGATTATCCCTGCAGGAGAGAAAAACTTTTCCGATCGCCGTCTTGTTAATGGCCAACTGACAATCCGACTTTGGACCCAAACTTAGGTATGAGACTCAGTAGCCCTATGGCTTTTTCCGTCTATTCAAGCACTGCAGTCAACTGTGTCTACTTGCCCTATTGGCAGCTTTTCTTATGACTGCATAGCTCCCCCGGTAAGTGTCTTTACTGAGTTGGCTAAATTGGCGCCACCTATAGCCAACCGTTCAGGGATCACCTTAGCCGTGATAAGACTGAATGCCTCTTAGAGTCCTGTAACGTCCCTCAGTTATGGTATAGCGCCTGGGCTATCATTGTGTAAGTAGTAGAGTTTTATCCGGACAAACCTCCGTTTATCCCCGACTCTCAAATAGCTATTTCGGGGGACCCCCATACCTCCCATAGGG
>QFET01006131.1:12133-42289 GCA_003316355.1 Tuber calosporum | reverse complement strand
CTATGCAAACTACGGACATCATCCCGTGCACGAACCCATAGGACACTTGATTGGTGGAGAGAATTCGTCATGGAATCAGAGGAGACCTCTACTACGGTAGATGGTAGGACAAGAAGCCTAATAGGACTTAGGCAATAAGAGAGGGGAGCTAATGTCACGATTGCCTAGAAGAGTGCTAGACAGAAAGGACAGAAAAGCATAGTAAGCCTTGTGAGGCTTACGAGGATCTCGCACACATGACCACTTTAGGGTCATGTGGGTTTCGCGCATGACGCACACTTGTGAGTCATGAGGTTATTATGAGTTGATTTCGCACACATGACCACTTTAGGGTCATGTGGGTTTCGCGCATGACGCACACTTGTGAGTCATGAGGTTATTATGAGTTGATTTCGCACACATGACCACTCTAGGGTCATGTGGGTTTCGCGCATGACACACACTTGTGAGTCATGAAGTTATTAGTAGTGCAAATGACCATCGCACGTAGAAGGTCATATGATGTATGAGTTTCACATGGCTGCGCACTTGCACAGCCATAAGGTTTAGGGTTGCGGGAAGAGGCCTATATAAGGACCCATAGGGGGACAGGTAGATAGCTCTTCACGCAACCATCTTTGTTATTTCCTATCTATAACTTTATCAAATCAAACCCTCATTCCGCTCTCCCTCTAGCGACCTCTAGTTGAAGTTGACTGTCGGATTCTTCTATCAAGTGCTCAGGAAAACAATTGGACTTGGAGTAGTCGCAATAGTAGTGAGCAAGGCGTCTTGATAGACTGAATCATATATCGTTGCCGGTTGCGCGATATAGATAGTCGAACCTTAACATTAGTAAAGCTCCAGGTAAACAATTTTAGGTTTTACCACTTTATTAATTTAATTTATCTTTTCCTCTCATGAATTTTACTTTCAGTCTTTTGATACAGTCACAACCTCAAGATCCATCTTACTACAGTGTGCACCTATTACAGTAATATTGTTAACCTACTTTGGGCCAATGCAACTTAGTTGGAAATGATTGTATGTGAAATGTCCCCTTCCCGTTTACAACAAACTACTGAACCTCTCACTTCCAGTCGCCTCTTGGAATATGTTTTCTCAAAGATCAACGCGGCTTGGGTTGGGAATAGGTTATGAAGCTGATCGAGGCGGCGCCGCTTCAGGTGCTGGAGGGTGGTCAGATGTTGATGGTCCCCCATCCTTGTACACGCATGATATCCATTTACACAGTTCCTTTGTGATAGTAGTTGAAGCCTTACCTGAACGAATTACCTTTGAATGATTTGCACTCGCAATATTGGAGAATTATATCATACATGAAGTGGCCCCTAGGTTTATAGAAGCACAGTTCCAACTTCAATTCTCTTACCAGGCAAAGAAGACATATTTTTTGAGATAATAGTCACCATGGCTACAAACTGGGATAAAAGGGTACAGAATACCTAACCCCAGGAAAGATGGTCACCATATGCGCTGAAGGGCCAATTGCTGGCAATTGTGTGGGCTATGTTGGAAGGATTCAACATTGACTTCAAAGATATGTTATCATAGAGCTTGCCCCGCCACCTAAATTGGTTCAGAGAGGACCAGTTAGGTTTGTGCAGCAATAGCGGAAGTGATAGCAAAGGTGTCCTTTTACGAGCATGTAAAGTCATATCTATAGGAACATTTCGGAGTCCGCCTGACACCTGGAACCACTCTGGTTTCATCATTTGCCATTGCTGTAGTAGCCCCCCTTGCAAGTTCATTGAATAGCCTTTCTGGGACTGTACGGAGATCTTCACAATTGGCGGGCGTTATCATTGAAAAACAGTCAGGTAACGTAAAACTTCAATGATGATGACTACCCTCACGTAGGTCAAATCCACTCCTTCAGTAATTTTACCAGCTATACCACCATATGCCATAGTAGAGGCAACTACCCAGCCAGCTACACCACAAAATCTGAAAGCACTGGTGGACCAGAGATCACAACCAGCTCATCTAAAGCCAACAGGCAGCTCTGGAATGATAGGGTTTCCACGGGCAGAAGTGCACTCTGCAATCGGTTATTGTTCCCTACATGTAGCAGGAAGCAAGGACCTATGGTGCATATTTGCCACAATGAGGCCCCATGCCCAGAGGGCATAGGTCAAGAACTTTAACATTGGCTCAAAGGTCAGAGGTTGAAAAAGACTCACTGTCGCCACTGTAGTTCAGAAGACTATACTATTGTTGGAGCATGCACTAATTTCCACCACTTGGTTGAGATGGGTGTGGACAAGGTTCCTGTACTAAGAGTACCTCCTGCCCCACATTATCTGCTTCAATGGTTCTCCGCCATAAAGTCTAGTTAACCTAGTTGTGAATATCGCTTTAGGGAATATGCTAAACATTTTGAACTAGGTTATGGAAAAGGCAGCATAGGTTGTGTCAAGCAACCAGAAGCTGGGAAAGGGTCAGCGAAGAAGGAGAACTAAGGAGATTCTGGCTCTTTCAGTATTAGTGACGACCCATCATCCGCCCTACCCCCTCTAACACCATTCCTAAGCCAACCTAACTCCCCTTGAAATTAGGCTATGAAGTGACAGTATGAATGGTGGTGTAAAGCATTGACGAACTAACTTCCGAAGTCCTACTAGAAATCTCACACTCAGCAAAAGACTCCCGTGTAGTAGAAGAAAAATGGTTTCAATTGACACCCGCTTGATATGCAGTGAGTCATAAAAGAAGTGCAGATTAAGTTTGACTACTACTATAACTACATGTTATCAAATATGGATAGAGTAAGAAGGATGATCGCGCTTCTTGTAAAGGCCGCAAGAACATGGTACAACAGCATGTAGGGCATATCAGCCTGGCTGCAGATACTAGAACCGGAGTTGCCTTCAATGCATGCAATCAGTTTCCAACTTAGGTAGGATATGTGAAGTGCCTAAAGTCCAGTTTCAGCTTCCACTCCGAAGAAGAATCACGCTGTACGTGAATGGAACAGTTTGGTTATAAAGCCAGGAAAGGGTAATTAGTTTATGTGGAGTTTTTAGCTTAGCCAGTGAGTTGTATTATTACGGGATTATCGTCTAGGGCAAATCTCGCCTTGGTATAACAGCAGATTTGCTGCATGTCTGGAGGCTGAAGACTCCACACCTCACAGGATACATTGACTACATTACCTCGTACGAAATACAGGACATCAAAGGTAACAGATTTCACCCAGTAATGGGTTACCCCCCCAGTAATGGGTTACCCCCCAGTAATGGGTCACTTACTCAAATTTATGTATCTAGATAAAATGTTGGATTCCACAATAACAGTTTAACGGAGAGATCTGTAATTTCACATGGCGATAGAACAAGGGTAGGCAATGTTAATTACAAAAGATGAGACTTTTTAAGGAAGAAATGCCTTGGGAATCCAGCAGAGTGATAATACATGCAAAGATTTAAAGTCTCTACTGATTTTGATGTCCCCACTCCCCCATTCATGTCATAATTGATTGAACAACTTGTAGCCCTGTAGGGACAGCTCCTGCTTGAGCAGTCAGTTGTAGAAATTGATTTGGGCAACTATTCATTGTAAGCAATGGTTTTCTCAATATCCAAAATATTGAATAAATATACATACAACTTGTTCCTCCACTTCAGCATTGGTTTCACTGTCTGAACTTTCAGAAACAACAGCGGAGTTCATTTTCTGATCACTAGCCTTGTCCCTCTTCTTTGGTACAAGTTGTTCCTTACTCTTGGCTCCTCTAAATCTTCCAGCTTCAACCTTGGCTTGCCTTTTGAGATGATTGCTTTCACGCTTCTTATATAACTCTCCAAGAAACCTTTATATGAAGAAGACGCCGAGCTTTTATCTGACAGTAGTCTGGCGTGCTTGGCTCTATAGATTGCAGTTGTTAGATCATTGCATGGTTGTGTATTGAATGGGTTTGAGCCTTTTCTGCAAGTTCAATTGCTTGGTGAAGTAGAACATTTGCCTCTCCATTTTATTGAAGGGCAGCTGCCTTTTATTTTATCTTGTCAACCTCTTGGGCTCAGCCATCTATTCCTCCCAATGTATGAAGGCCAGGATATCTTGCTGAGAGATAGATAACTGGAGTTGTATTCAATTGAAGGTTGGGATTTTGAAGTACACGATAACGGTTTAATGGGATCATTCCACTTGCACGCCAGGCAGACACTACATTTTCTGCTGTAATGGCCTTCTCTCTAGCATTTTGAAGCATTGGATAGAAGTCTACTTTCCATATCTTCCAAAACGGTCCATGGTTGTGTTGAATGTCCTCCTGCTCCTGCATATAATAGTTTCCCAAGGGGGACAACAATCCAATGTCCAATGGCTGTAAAATATGAGTTGTATGAGCAAGAAGACAGAGAAGGTACACATTGTTGGCAATAGCAAGTTCAATCAACTCAATGTTATTGACATGGGAACTGTGGCCATCAAGAACAAGAATTATGTCCTCATGGATCCCATAGGGAGGACGTGAACGTGTTTCAAAGATTTGATCGAACCAGTGCAGGGCAATTTTTGAGGAAGTGTATCCAGCCTTGGAGTTTGTAAAGAAGGCATCAGTCTCAATCTTGTAGTTGATATTCGAATGGTGGCCTATAAAATGTGTGGTTGAAGAGTGAATAATAAGGTGGCCAGTACTCTCCCATCACCAGAAACCACTTCCATAACTATTGCCCAATCTTGCTTTCCATCCTGCATTATCCTTTAGATTTCTTCTCCCTGTTCTTCAAAGAACAGTTCCACCAGCTCCCAACATCATTGCAAACCCCTTCTCATCTGTATTCTAAAGATTTTCTGAAAGCACATGATATCGGCCTCTTTCACTATATAAAATCCCTCCAGATGCTTCTTTATTATAGAAACATCTGTAGCAAGAGCTCTTTGCTTGTCCAGACTCTTTCCCAGCTTGCTTTAACTCCCCGGGTGTCTCTGGACAAAGTGATCAACTGATCCTTTTCCAATTTGGGCCACTTGCCCTTTGGCTTTTAGGATTTTAAATACCATTTACAACACGTCTCTCTGGTGGAGGGGATTCACGCCATCGTCATAATCTTCTATCCTTTGGACAAATCCCTTCTGCTCTAAATGGCTTGACAATTGCTGGCTCTCTTGGGCGACCTTGTGAGGAGTTATATGGCCATTAAGACAGTTCAGAACAGTTGTATTGGAAACTCCATATGTTTCTGCCAAATACCATATCGAGAGATCAGGGTCCTCCTGTTTCGCTACAATGGCTGCCTGAAGGCTATCCTCCATGTCATGCTTCTTGTTTGGTCTTGATTCGGGGCTGAAACTTTGCAAATTTGAGATAGACTGAGTATTGGTTGGTTTGTTAGATTAATATGTGTAGTAGAGTAAATGTTCATACATTTTCAAAACTCTTGCTTGCCTCTAAATCTTACCCTTATCTTTTATAATTTAGAGGGTACATTATAAATCACCTATTGTAATACCTTGCAAAAGATTGGACATTTTTCAGAAGCTATTCCTTTTCTCTTTCACTATTTCTTCAATGATCATAATAGCTTACTTGCATTATTTACAGATATAAAAAATACATTCAGGTTATACAAATTGACAGGCTGGTTTCTCGGTCAAGAACCTAATTGGGAATTGAATTTGAGATTGATCCAAAATGTTTTGCTCTCTAGATTTACAAAAATATCAAATCTGTTGGGGTAGCAAAGGTGACCCATAACTAGGTGAAATACGTTAGGATATAGCATGTTTCAATAATTCAGTGGTCAAGGACAGACATACCAGCCCATCGGCGGAGAGATCAAACATCGTCTAGCCTTAGGCAACGGCGGAAGAAGCAGTGAGGTCCTGCAAATTGCTCTCCCAAAACACAACAGGCCACAGCTAACCTCTCCTGGGTTCTGAAGTTTCAAGTATATAGAAAAACATCGTAATATTCCAGTAACCCTGGTTGATAAGGGCGACCAGCTGAAACTATCCTATCATTGTGGGATGAAGGGTCACATATGGAGATAGTATACTGCCCCCCAACCTTGGGTATAATCGATCAAATTCATTCGAAAACGGATAACTTCTAATGTGGGGCATTGTAGTTTGACTGTGGCAATACCTAACCATAGATACATTGAGGCTGCTCAGGTTGTGAAAAAGGTTACTGAGCTCGACAGATCTCCCCCCATATCAGAAGTTGATACTGAAGGTAGGAAATCGAAAATCTATCTTGACAACACCCACAAGAAACCGCAAAGCAGACTGCAATTGCCTACAATTAGGCATGAAGGAAGAGGGTAGAAGAGAATGGACATTGGACTAAGCGAGTCTCCTCCTGCATTCTAGAAACCGAACCTACTTGAGTAATGCAGGACAAGATTTTGTAGTGGCTCCTTTTATAAGGAATTTTGCCTGGGTTTATTTCTTATTTCCTTTGTTCTTTGGTTTAGTGTGAGAATAGCGATCAGGATAGTATGGTGTCTTTACCGTTTATCACTTTTCTATGTCCTTCAGGCATGACTTGGTTGGCAATTGAAATTAGTCGGAGGTTTACCAGAGCAGGGTTGAATACTCGAATTCTTACTGATGTACTGGTAACCACCAATACTATGGTTATTATCCCAGGAGTTATTATATAATGCTGAAGTGAACAAAGTCTGTTAGCGAAGAAAGACCTGCCAAGAAGCCAAAGTATGTTCGGCCGCCAGCCCATACTAGCTTAATATCTGTGAAAGTCTGCTTAGACTAGAATATCCTTAAGCACAGTAGCACTTCAGAGGCACTACTCAATTAGATAGTGGTGCTACAGGTTCCTTATTGCTCAACTTATGGATCAAAAAGGTCAACGTACCATGAACTAGTCAGAAATATCCAACTCCAACTCCTGATGCATGCTTCAACCAGATTCCTTTGTCTAGAAATCATAAGACCAAAAATGTAATAATTGAGATCGGTCAGCGAGTTAATTTGATGAGGTCCGAACTTGTAGATATGCCCAATACTATGGTTGAAGGAATCCCCCAATGTCGTGGTTCAGAGATTACAATCCTACCATTGTTAGATATAAGAGTATACTTAATTGGCACTTGGAGCACTTCCAGACAAACTTTCTTGTCGGCAAGCGCCTAATAGAGTTCAACAATAATTAATAACTCTTAGCAGAGGTGTGAAGTCAAGTGTATCTCTGTAACCTACTCCCAAGTCTCTCGGGAATCGCAAAGGGACTCTTAAGATACTATAAGGATAGGGGTAGAAGTGTCGATGCATAGGTCTTCAATAGACAAGGTAAAAGGTATAGAACTAATAGAGTGACCCTTCAACTTGTAGTATTAAAGATGATAGTCCTGTCAGGCTTGAGAGTCCAAATCCTAAAGGGATTGCAAGCTCTTTAAATACAAAAGATTGTAGCTAGGAAAACTAAACAAAAGTGCCAACATCCGGTCCAACAAATATGCTAACAGAGGCTGCATTCCATGGTAACCTTATTTCAAAAACATAGGGTTACAAGCGACAGGATGGAGCTAACAAAACAAGTAATGGAATCCAAACAAGAAGGAAAAAGAGATCACTAATAGTATAAAAATCCTGTAGGTATAGCAAGATGATAGTGATACCCAAATGGGTAGAAGCAAGGAGGGGTAGTTATAAGTGAAACAAAAAAAGAATAACCAGTTAGGAAGTCATAATCAAGTAGGAAGGGACAACCAAACAGTAGCGCTTATCAGCTATAAACCCAAATAAGTAATAACCAACATCAAGTCTGCAGTAATAGTAGAAACATAGTAGGATTCCATTACAATCTCTCTATAATGGCGGTGTATACAGGCGAGGATGGCAAATACATTATTGTCTATCTCAGAGCAGAGTTTAAAACCAATGCAAATAGTTTCAGTCCTGACAATATTACTGGCCGCTTACGGCATATTGAGTTTGATAATAAGATCGAACTAGACCCCTAGTCTAAGCCACCCTCCAGACTAATATACCCTCACTCGACTCGAGAATAAGATGTACTGTATAACTATATCCCAAACCTGGACAAATAAGACTAAATCCAGTGATCAACCTGTTCCACTGCACTGTTTATCCTCGTTGTACTGAATCCTAATGGAAAACTTTGAGTTATTGAATAGAATATAGAGGGCCAAATAAGATTACTATCAAGAACAAGTATCCTGTGCCTTGCAAGAACGATCTGCGTTATCAGCAATAAAAACCCACTGTGTTCACCAAGCCGAACCCAAATAATGGCTACCACCAGATGTGGATAGCACCAGGTTGTGAGTGCAAGACTGCTATTAGAATACGTTATAGCCTATATGAATATACTCTGATGCCGTTTGGACTATTCAAGACACCGGTTACCTTCCAGGGTATGTCAATATTGTGTTAGGAGACATACAGGATGTAGGAACCATCACCTATATGGAGACATATTAATATACTCGGAGATAAGTGAAGTACATGTCTCCCTGGTACGCCAGGTGATACCGAGACTGTAAAAGGCAGGTCTTTGCATTTGCATTAAGAGGTCTACCTTCCACTCACGGGAGGTTGAATTCTTGTACTATAAGATATCTGATCATGAGATTTCTATAACGAGCAGGAAGGTTATGGAGATTAAGGCTTGGAAGACTCCCAGCATGTGACTGATGTCCAATCCTTTAGTAGTTTTAGAAACTTCTAGTATGGGTTCAGAAAAGGATTTAGCAAAGTAGCAAAACCATTAACGGATCTGACTATCTAAGAAGCACAGTGTGACTGGTTGGCTGCTTGCTTGTGGTCTTTAGAACATCTAATGGAACTTTACACCATTAGTTTGTCCTTCCCACACTCAGATAGCTATTATCCAACTAGGTTAGTAAGCGATGCGGGTGAATTTACACTCGGTGCCATGCTATCCGACTAGTTTGATGACCAGAAATGACATCCTGTAGTCTATCTTAGTAGAAAGTTCCTACCAGGGTAGGTGAACTATGATGTTCACAATACAGGGTTGACTGTGATTGTAGCAACATTCTGGGAATGGGATCATCTTTTGCGCTCATTTGAAGACCAATAGTGATATTTACAAATCACAAGAAGTTGGGGTACTTTAATAGTACCAAGGTTTTTAACCGCAAGCCTTCCCAGTAGGGGGGATTTCTGCAGCTTTTCAACATCCTAGTGGAATACTAAGAAGGCCAGGTGCATGTGAAGGCTAATACGTGAACGCGGCGCGGCGTAGTGTCTAATGCCCTGAAGTGGGGGATGACCATCTACCAAAATATTTTTTAGTCCTGGGCAGTGGTACCTTCAACAGGAATGTGATCTGTTACAGCAACAGAGGCTTCTTACCTGTTTCAGGTTTCGCTACCGATCTGACTCTCTGGCTGGAATATACACTGCAGCAGAAGAGGACCAAGTCTACCTTACAATACTGAAGGTAATTGTAAAGAAGGAAAGTATGTTGGATGCCAATATCAAGATGGAAAAGGGTCTCCTCATGTTGAAGAACAGATGATATGTTTCCAGGGAGGAGAAATTGAAGCAAAAGGCAATAGAAGCTGAAGATGATTCACACATCGCTAGAAACTACAGATCATACAACATGATAGCGTGAGTGAAGAGAGCTTCTGCAGGCATAAGATGGAAGAAACCATCACCGAGTAGGTTAGAATGTGTAATGTTTGACAAAGGAGCATGACAATCCCGGGTAAGTAGTTTCGCCAGCTGGAGCTTATTAAAGTTGCCATGAGATCTTGGAACATAATTTCCATGGACTTAATTGTAACATTGGCTCATTCTGAGGTATATACAAAGGTTTGGGTCATTGTCTATAGATTTTTCAATATGGCTTACATTTTCCCACAGGCAACAGAGGTACCCATAAAGGAACTAGTACTTATTGTTTTCAAAGAGGTTCAGGGATTGCATAGGTTTTCAGAATCGAGAATTTCTGATAGTGATACCAGATTCAGATATAAGTTTTGGATAAGTCTCATGGAACTACTAAAAATCAAACTGAATAAATCTTAGGTATTGCATCTCAAAACCGGCGTGTAAACTAACACGCTTAAACAAATGCTACTTTGTACCTCAGAATCTGCAGTTCATATTAGCAAGAGCATTTAGTTAGGTAATTACCGCTAGCAGGACATGTATATAATACTGGAGTTTCAGAATCATCTAACGTGTCTCGCATTAAGGGGAATTACTGGTTTGAACCTGTCTAGGGCGGTAATTGAGTATCCAGTTTATACTAGAAGATCGTGCAGGTAATTAAAGATTATAAATAGACTTGGCAAGGTATTACAGAAATATTACTGATGGTCGAGGAACAACAGCGTAAGTCGTATAACCGAAAGGGGTCACCCCTCTCCAGAGTATACCATCCTGGAGGATGTATACCGGGGCTGAGCCATGAAGGCCTTCTGTGTTATGATGGAGAGACGCAATATTGCCAGAAGCGACCTATAGAAAAGCTAACTTACAAAATGTTTGGTTCGTTCATAGTGAAGCTAAAGATAGAAACTCTGGATAACAAGCTGTAACTGCTAGCAAAATGGAGAATCTACCCTGTATTCAAGGTCGGCTTGGAGAACCTTACAGTTATGACCTAGTTGGCTGTCCCGCAAAGAAGGTACCCATACCGGACATTATATACACAGAGCCCAGTTGTGTAGAAGAAGCCATAGTAGAGAGTGGGCTGTATGCAAGCATAAAATCTAAATTCCCTCAATGATATATACAATACTCAGTGTTGTGCAAAGGGTATAGAGGTGAGGAAATCTTAGGCAATCTGGGGGAGATGATCTTAGGGACAGCAAGTGAAGCATTGTTGCCTTTTCATAGGTGATATCATGCTAAGCCCGGGGATCATTGGATATGAATATTATACTGAAAGGAGAACTTGAGAAAGAATCCTCCCACATCAGGAAAGGTTTAAGTCTGAGAACAGATTTATGAAAGATGGGAGCAGTGTAAAGACTACTAGATAAATAGGTATAACGTGAGGTATCTCAGAAGGTTCCAGAAAACTAGGGGTGGGACGACTTTTGTCACAAAAAGAGTGACAGTTATTGATGTAACGATTTCCATAACATTTAAGGTTAGGTTATATTCGCCTAATTTACTATGCCGAGAAAAAGATTGAAAATATTGTCTCCTCAAACCCGTATTCTATAATTAATTTATAATATGATATCATATCATACCTCTTATCCTATGATACATTTTCAAAATCCTATTACCTACTCCAACTATTTCTTCTTATTATACAATCCTATCAACATGATATATATCCTCTCTGCCTATTTTCAACTAAATTAAAATTTACCTCCTATTATAATATCATATTATAAATCAATTACTGAATCAGGAACTAGAATCTAAGGTAAATTCCAACACTTCTGAAAGTTAGTTATATAAGTAATGTTGTTGTCTAGAAGTTTAAATTAAGAGTTAGATCACAAGGAAAATGAAATCCACAGAGTGACCTGCAATAGATGAGAGAGTACAGAAGGGAGCAGCTACAAGGGAACGCCTACGCCAGAGTCGGGCAAAGCAAAATACTTGAATGGCCATTTCTCCCAAAATAACTCTGAGTGGAGCTGCGCGGGCACACCGATGCAGAGCAAAGAAATCCCTCTTGAATATGGCCAGTGCTTGTTAAACGATTGCGAAATCCTTGCAGGGATCTCAGCTCAAAACATTTCTTTACTATGTGAGGATTCGTGAAATCTGTAGCGCCAAAATGCTCTTTCTGGTTTTGCACTGTATCAACCATTTACCACCTGTGACTGTGCAAGGAGATAGTATTCTAACAAGCAGCAATACTGGCTTCTAGCTGGACTATGTGCAAGGTCTATCGATATAGTTTAAAGTGAAAGATTTGATACTAAATCAGTATGTATTGAAAAAATAGTTATCTTTTTAAGTCTTAGGCTAATTATAATTAAGAATTCTATCCCGCAAGTATGGTTCAGGAAGACTAGATATAGACCCACTTTTCACACCCAAAATGTGACAATTTTTAATGTGACGGCAACCGTAATGCTCCTGTTGACCATTAGGTAAGCATGTGAATTGCTCTGAAAATATGTTAGGAAAAACAAATTGAAAAACTATTACCCTATATTGCTTAAGACAGAACTCTTGTATTATAAACTCTGTTGATCACCCATTACTAGATTTCAATATACAATCTTCAATACAATATCATAAGATATCAGCTTTTACCCAATTAAGCTTAATTTATTAATACAACAAGATTTCCAATCGGTAATTCCTTAGTTGAATAATTTTTACAAATAAAAAATAAAATCCATATTTAATTTGAAGGAAAATAGACACCAAGAGGTAACAAGATATGACTAAAGAAGAGCAACAATGAGTAGCCAATCAGAAAAGAGTTTGAAGACATTGTGCGAAGGTTCAAGCCAGAATTACAGATCAAGGAGTCAAGAAACCAGCAGCTTCTGGAGTGGAATGAATGCGAAAATGTCGTGAGCGGAAGCGTCAGCGGACCACCAGTTATACTGCAGCTGTGATTGTACAGGCAGCTACTGAAAGTCTAGAAGAAACTGCAAAATCATATTCCTACAGAGAACGGACTCAGCAATATCACCAGCGACTGAAAACTGCTGCTACAATACAAGTTCAAAAGAGGATGCCATTACCACTTTCATGCTGTGAACGTTGTCAAAGATATTTTGCAAAGAAGAAGCAGATTAGATTGAAAACATGTATTTGTGGCAACCAAGGCCAATTACAGGCAAGTTAAAGCAGAGATCTCACCAATGTAAGTGGCTACAATATCAATATAAAAAGCTTGTTTTCCCAAATGTAGTACTGAATCAAAACCAGGAGTTAAATAAACATATTTTTCGTACTCCAGAGGAGGAAAGACCGCAAAAACTAGCATGCTCCAAATGACCTCGGCTTCATGGTCACTTAAGGTGGTATAAAAAGAATATCCTGGAACTGGCTTTCAAATACATCTCCAAAGTGGTTAGGCGTGTGGCAAAGATGCCGTCCAAGCATCTTTTTGACCTAAGGTTGGATTGGAACTTGCAGCTCGATAGCTTTATTAAGCTTCAACTTAAAGCTGAGGTATTATGAATAGAGAAAGAGCTGGCAAGATGTTCCACTGATCCTATGATACCATATCAGTCAAAGATACAAAGCGGGCAACTGGTTGCCCTGTCTGGTGGTTGGGCCAAAGCAGTTGCAAAGCGTATTATAAACCAGGAGGTAGCCTTTATCATGTATGGGAAGATACCAGCACCTAGGCAGGGAAAGAATTCCTAGGTTGTAAGCTGGTTATCTGATGATGGTACAATATTTGCCATGAAGGAATACATGTCACAGGCTGGAGAAGGTATGTTGCTTAATAATCCTTATATTAATTCCCTAATGATAGTGTAGTTTGAAAAATACTTTATCTAATTCATTACCTTACTAGCCATGAATTCTATAAGACTGGACAATGCTATTACAGGTTATTGGAATGAGAAATTTGCTAATTCAGCAAGCTCTGAGTACCAAGAGGTACAACTTTATGCCCCAGATGGTATTAAGAGACGAATTAAGAAGGCTCTCTCTTCTCGATCTCGAAGTGCCTAGCTTGCCAAACTTGGCTGGAACTGGAAGGAAGTACGCAAAGCAGTCTACAAAGGTGGACATGAACGAGAAGATGTTCAGGAGTATCGCCAACATGTCTTCCTTCCCCAGCTGGAGACTCTTAAGCTTAGAATAATAAAATGGGATGTGGAATTGCAGCCAATACAAAAGGGAATCCCCGAGGGGGTGAAGCCAATAGTGTTAATTACACATGATGAGCCAACATTTAACTCAAATGATGACCGACAGTATATTTGGATGCCTGAATACAAAGCTCCTCAAAGGAAGAATAGAACAGGTCATGGCCTTCAGGTATCAGATTTATTGAGACCTATTGGGTGGATAGGAGAGGGTGAAGTATGTGAGATTCTGAAGTGTGGTGGAGACACATGGTGGAATGGAGAATTAATGCTGGAATAACTTGTAGCAAAACCTATTCCTGCATTTGAGAGGGAATTTCATAGTTGCCAAGGATTATTTGCATTTGACAATGCCAAAGGTCACTAGAAATATACTACAGATGCTCTGCGGGTAGGGAATATGAATCTGATACCAGTGGAAATATTTATTCCAAATGCGTGATCGATGGTTTGTTAAACCAGAGAGCTCCAATGAAGTCAAAAGGTAGTCTATGATGTTTCCTGATGGGCGCCTAAGGGGGCTACCAATTGTGTTAATAGAGAGAGGACTTTGGCCAACTTGATGCAAATTTCTTACCCAATTCTCTATACCTGGTAATAGTCCAGGAACAACGAAACTAAATCCAGCCTGAAAGTATGCTAGAAATGCATCTTGTTGTGCACGGGCCCTATTGTCATCACAGCCTGACTTCCAAGAACAAAAAGGACAATTGCAAGAGACGATTGAGGCTGCAGGGCATTAGGTTATATTCTACCCCTCATACCACTGCAAACTCAACTTCATTAAGTACTTTAGGGGAAGAGCCTAGTTATATGCCCGTACTCACTGTGGATATTCATTTCCTGCATTAGTTCAAGTAGTTCCAGAGGCTCTTGTACAAGTCTCGAATCAGCTTATAAATAAGTATTACCTCAGAACACTTCGGATGATGGTTGCATATCGAAATAATATTGTGTATGCATCCACCGACTTCCAGTAATTCATATTTACACGTTATTACTCCTATCGCCGTATTCCTGAATCTTACCTTCATGATTACCAATCATTATTTTCTCCTACCTCTTAATTATACCATGCTGCCTTTTTTCTATTGCCTGTATGTATGGTATCCCTTCTCATTATTATATTTTACAAATTAAATTAGTTCTAATAAGATTTAACTTAAATTATAGAATATGTTAATTGCTTTTTGAAAAAATTGTTTTTAATATGTTGCAATTATTGTTACCCTACTTTAACTGAACCAATAAATGGCTGACATAAGCATTATAGTTGCTGTCACATCAAAAATTGTCACATTTTGGGTGTGAAAAGTAGGTCTATATCTAGTGATCTGAAACCATACCAAGTAGCCCTTCCGAAAATCCCCCCCAACAAGCCCATAAGCGTTGGCCTAGGCTTTCAGGTGATTCAAGAAGATTTAAGATTGATATCCTTAAGGCTGCAATTAAGCGTTAAGCAAAAGTTGTAAAGAGGCATGCTAAGAAACATTCAGAGCACCACTTCGGCTTGCAATTAGTAGGGACACGCAGTTGAATGCATTTATTAAATTGTAATAAAGGAGGTGCAATCATGGCAGAATAATGAGCTACCTAGAGGTCCAACAGATCCTATAACAACTTATTGTTCTTGGAAAGAGCTCCCCTTACAGGCGGCAATAGCAGGCTGGTGGTCGAAATCGGTGGCAGAGCGAATCCTAATTCAAGAAGTGAATTATATCCGACTGTAGAAACTACCCATGCCTAAACAAGGGGAACACACAAAGGTCGCGGGCTGGTTGTCTGATGAGGGAATAATTTTAGCAATGAAAGAGTTGATGTCACTGGCTGGAGAAGGTATATTCTTCAAAGTTTGTCATGATCATATTCCAAGATTAAATAAAGCCTGCAATTAATTAAGGGTTAATTTAAAATAAATTCTAATCTTTTCCCTCACAGCTATGGATTCAATTGGACTTGCTAAGGCTATTATAACTTATTGGCTAGAGACATATGGCAATAGAGAACATAGTGAGTAGTATCAACCAAGGCAATTCTATTCAATCGATAGCATACATCGCAAAATTAAGATGGCACTTTCTAGTCGGTCAGCTTGTACATGGCTCTTAAAGTATGGATGGGACTAAAGAGAGGTTCAAAAAGCAGTCTATAAAGATGGACATGAAAGGCCAGATGTACAAGATTATCGCAAGAGTATATTCCTTCCTAGAAAGGCAGCGCAGAGACCACAAATGCTTGAGTGAGATGATGAGTTATGTCCAATTGTAAAGGAATTAGTACCTGGAGTCAAGCCGATTGTACTAGTCACATATGATGAATCCATATTCTATTCTCAGGATGGAAGAAACTGTATCTGGATTCATAAAGACAAGATTCCTCTTCGAAAAAAAGGAATAGCACAAGGATTGCATATTTCAGAGTTCCTGACACAGGTTGGGCGACTGGGAGGAGGAGTGCTTGTGAGATTGTCAAGTGTGGGGAGATTATCTGGTGGAATAAGGAATTGTTATTACAACAAATTACAGAACAGACAATCCAAGAGTTCGAGAAAGCTTTCCCATGACTCCAGGCCTCGTTTGCCTCCTATAATGCTAAAGGTTATCTGAAATATGATCTTGAAGCACTCCAAAGTGGAAAAATGAATCACAATCCACCTAGTAAGAACACGGTTCCAATGTGCACGGGGTAGTTTATAAAACCAGATGCACCTGGGCAAATCCAAAAGCAGTTCATGATATTACTAGATGGCCGCCTTAAGGGATTGCGGTTAGTTTTAGAAGAAAGCAGACTATTGCCTACTGGACGCAGGTTTCTCATCCAGTGCTCTATCCCAGCAGAGAAACCTGGAACTACATACCTAAAACCAGCTTGTAAATATGCAACCAAAACATCATGTTGTGTACGTGCACTATTAGATTCACAGCCTGACTTTCAAGCAGAGAAAGGAGAGGTGCAAGAGGCTATTGAAGCTACCAGGCATTTGGTTATCTTTTATCCTGTATACTACTGTGTGCTCAATTTTATTAAATATTTTTGGTGCCGTGCATGGTTGTATGCAAGAGCTAATTGATTGTATTCCTTGTCCGCATTGGTACAGATTGTTCTTCTTGCATTAGTAGATGTAAGTGAAAAATTGATTTTGAAGTATTATAAGCGGTTTTTAAGGATGATGGATGCTTCTCGTAACAATTTAGTATATGGCTCTGATGATTTTAAAAGGCATCTTTTTACCAGGTATAGTTCACATAGACAGATTACTGAGTCCGAACTCATTCTGTAATATTATCTATTATAATTTCTCCCTGTTTTAATGATATATTATCTATTCTTTTCAATACTAGTTTTCCTTACTCAAATATTGCCAGAGTGGTATATAAGTTGATATAGTTCCGGCGTCTATAATGTTCACCAGAGCTAGAGCAATGGGGACACAGTCTTGGCATGCAACAGTAGGTTATGAGTACAAAATAACCTTTACTTAACCTATTGTTGGATATTAAGACTGCGTCCCTGTTGCTCTCGATCTGGTGAACGAAATAGAAGGCCGGAATCATACTTGGTATTTTAAGTGTATTTTGAATTCACTAATTTTGAAAAATAATAGTTAACTTATATATAACTGATGGTTTTAAATAGTTATATAATATATTGAAAATGAATAATTGATGTGAGTAACATCAGGTTAGATTGTTACTGAAATTGTTACATCAATAACTGTCTCTCTTTTTGTGAGAAAACTAGTCCCACGTCTGGTTTTCCAAAACAATACTTAGACCAAAGGAAAGTAGTTACGCACACAGTTGTTTTTTTTTAGCGAAACTGAGCGAGGCCATGTAACCCTTGTCCATTATCGAGTATGGACAATGCTTGGGCAGGGTAACCTAGAATCAAAGTAGAGTAGAATAACCACATTGGCTGGGTAACACTAGAGCAGAGTTAGCTTGGGTAACATGCTGCTACAATTAGACTGGGTAACTACTTATACTGTGTCACTAAGGATTGGCAGAAAACAAGGTAAGCAGTTTAGAAGCTCATGGCCTCATACATCCATGTAACTACCTGAATCATAGTCGCTACAGCAAGTTAGCACAATAGAGATATTACACTAGTAGTTCCGCCAATGCAGATTGGCTTTTTTCATACTTCCAGTGCTACTTACATTATCATGAGGAGGAGTTACCCTACCGTAGTTGCCGCGTTTGTAGATAGAAATCTCCTGTTATTCTATTATAATATTACCCAAAACAGGACTCTCTGGTATGATAACCCTCTGGTGGGTGTGGACATTTTGACAACCTAACACCCCCTGCTAGCCTATTTGTTCACAATTTAATCCACTGTAGTAAAGCACCACAGTTGATACAAAGCTAGCAAAATAATCTTTGTGAATGGGTTCATATAAGAATGTATATGACACCACAGTCCAAGTGCATGGATGTTGTATGCAGTATGCATAGGGCTGGGTGAGGGCCTACCTGAACGATTTGCTAGTATTTATACCAGCACATGCTTTAAAGATACTCTAGGTCACCAATAGCCCTATGGGATACCTGTGAGTCTGTCAGAAAGGGCCTCAATGAGTTGGGGAGATACAGAAGTATGTCCGGATAAAACTCTACCTGTCTAGCAACAATACCCCAGTTGATATACATCTCCTGAGGCACCTTACAGGACTCTGACTGCATTCCGTCATATCACAGCTAAGGTGGTTAATGAACCTTTCTATATAGGTAGCGCCTATTTACCCAAAACAGTAGTGCTACTCACTTGGAGAGCTATTTAGTTACTGGAACAGCAGCAGATTGTCCAAGTAGATCAGGTTGACTTCAACGCTTATATGGACTGAATCGCCACAGTGCAACTGAGTCTTATCTGAGATATTTAGTCCCATGTGGACTTCTGAGTCTGCAAACGACAAGACTTCAATCATAAAGATTTTTCTCTACTGCAAACATAATTATAATCATTTTAGAAAACCAATCAGTTTAGTGAACTCTGCTTATCAGAGTGATCTGCAGACTCCTGTATCTGACCCTTTGGGAGCTCGGTGTTGACAAACCCTGCATGGAAAAGGGTACTTATCTGTGGTTGGAGTAGGTATGAGTGACAATGGCTTCATGATTCTACTTAAATAAACACGAATGGTACTCAACTCTGATAACCAAATATCCTCTCAAGAAGGACTAGAATTGAAAGAAGCTCCAGATTAACAATATTTAATTTTACCTCCTGATTTATTTTGTTTTATCTTTACATCCTGTAAAGTTTACCTTGAGTCTTTTGGAGTAGTCCAACCCTCCGGATTTATTTTCCTTCAGGGTGCACCTATTACACCTAGTTGCTGAAGTGGTCACCTATATGGATCACATCCTGATATAAGCTAAGACAATTCAGGAATATATTTCATTACTAAGGGAGCCTATAGACTCACTGCAGAAGGCAGGATTTTATTGTAGTATTAAGAGTATATCTTCTATTAGTCAGAAGTTGAATTCTTTGTCTAATAGATATCTTTGAATGAAATATATATGACAACTTAAAATGTGAGTGAGATCAAGGTTTGGAAGACTCCTCCTAATATCCATGACCTGCCATGCTTTATGGACTTAACCAACTTCTACAGTCCAGTTATAAATAGTATTAGTAAGCTAGCTAAACTGCTGCTATGTCTGACCAAGAATTATCTAAAGTTGTACTAGTTGGAGTCTTGTAAACACTGCTTTGAATATCTTAATAAAATATTTCCTCCTACCCCCATTGTGAAATACATCCAAGGCTCTTGTCCTACTAAGTATCAACAGGAGGCCATGATTTGCCATTACAGGCTCAGCTGTCCGAACTCTTGTCTGACTAGTAATATCATCCAGGTGCCTCTCTTAGTACGAGTATCTTACCTGTATAGGTGAACTATAACATTCCTGACAAAAAGAAAACTACTATTATAGCTGAATTCAAGGGATGAGATTATTGACTAGGTTAAGGACCAAATAGTAAGGTATACTATGTACAAGAATATAGAGTATTTTAATAGTACAAAGGTTATGAACTGTAGGCTCTACTGCAGGGCAAAGTTCCTTCTGCCTTACAACATCAAGAGGGTTTACCGTAAGGGGTGATTGCATAAGAAGGCAGATGTATTATTACAGCCTAGGGACAATTGCCAGAAAGAAGGTAGTGGTCATTTACTAGAAAGCTGATTTTGTCCATAGCTTTTCCATCAACAAATGGAATCTAATCTCTTGTATCCTCAGATGCATCAGGCCTGTCAGGGTTTTCGCTTGTAGTTGGGTTTCAGGCAAGTAGAAAGGAGAGCCTCACAGAAAGACCTATCATATATACCTATATACTAAGCAGTAATATATAAGGAAATCATTGTTGATGCCTATTTTAAAATGGAAAGGGATTTGCTCACCTGCAAGAATCAATGGTATATCCCTATGGATACGGCATTAAAGTGAAAAATCATAAAGCAGAACATGATACACATATTGGTGGATACTTGGGAATATATAAGAGAATACCGTAAGTACACGCAAACCTCTATTGGCCTAATATAGTAATCCAGGAAAAGGTATATATCTATAACTGAAATACTTGTCAGTGTAGCCATACATCTAGGTATAAGAATTTTCGCCTACAGCAGCCTGTTAAAGCTCTCTGGAGTCCCTGGAATATAAGGTACAGGGAAAGCATGAAGGCAGATAGAGCCAACAGTTGCGACCACATTACAAACCTAAAGTAAAATTCACGGAAGTTAAAGTTAAAGATAATTGCAGAGAAATGATAGGACTTAATATTATTAAACCAGAGCTGCACTGAATCCAGTTCTTCTCGTGAGAGTAGTTGCTTATACGAGTAGAGTTGCATTTACAGTTATTCATGTAGAATTATAAAAGCCAACAAGCATAATCCCTACTTCAATCATTCTTCGGCACTCTTGTCCAGTCAAGGATAGAGATAACAGCCTCTAGTAGAATAACCTTCCTGAACCTGCCAGTCTCTCATATAAGCTGAGTCCTATAATCCAATTAATTTTCTACAATGCATCTTTATTATAACTGCAAAAGAGAAATATCTTTGTGTTTGCTAACTCGTCTCTAGTATACTCTCAAGTTGACATGGGACTCATTATCCATGTTAAGACCTCTGTAGCCCACTGGTGTATTACATCTTTTTCCAAGTATGGTAGTCATCCTACTCTACTTGGCCTATCGGTAGCTATTCTTGAAACTACCTAGCTGACCCAGTTACTATCACTACTATGTTGGCATAAAGGGTACTACTTATAGCCAAGGGTTCTTTAAGTACCTCAACTATGATAAGATAGAATGCCCACGTATCTTCTGTAACAGCTCCCTATAAGGACAATAAGATGGCCCTGGGGTTCCAGTTACCTTAACAGTAGAGTTTTATCAGAACAAACTTCTATTCCTCCCTGACTCCCAGTTGCCCATTGGAGAGTCCCCCTCACCTCCGATAGGGATATTAGGTACCTTGAGTATCACAGGACTCCCATCGGCTGTCAATATTAGCATCTTCCCTGGGTTAGCTATTGCTTATCCCGTTATAATCATAGGGACATGATTTGACTACAAGACCATAGCTGACTCTATGTGTTATATAACCATCTCCAAACCCACATTTTTGTTAGCCTTTTATCAACTTTTAGAGCTCTGCACCTGTCACAATTGGCACTGGCATTGGCTGTCCAGTCCCTAATTGGTACCCAAATCACGATAAAGAATTTTTTTATTATTACTGCAATATTTTGCATTTTGTCTAAGGTTAAGGTATTGTAGCTCAATATGTACAATTGCATAAGCAATCTAGATATTAGGAGAACTTGGCCAGATGATGTCCCAAATCCCTTTGGAACTCTTCAGAATACCTAGTGGTCCTATCAAACTAACTCATATAAGCAAATTATTATGTACAGAGGGTTCCACGACAAGGATACACTTGGTTACATGATAATAATAATCCTTTAATCTTCTAAATTGCTTTCACAGTTTTTACCGTGCTGTTGAGATTCCAGGCATATCCAGTTGCCCCTTCTAACTGTGGCAGCTGGTTACTCTATCCTGCATGGTAAATCTACCTAACTGCAGCTTTGGTAACCCTATGTAAATGGGTTGCACTAAGTCAGTAGTTTTCTGGCTTATACTCCCTAGTTAGCTTACCTTCTGAACTTAGTGCTCCAGTACATTTCCTCTCTAGGCACTTATGTTGGTTATATCACTTTCACAGGGCAGTAGTTCCATGTCTCATGAGGCTGTCTAGGGTACAGATTATGCTCAAGTACGGCATGCTGTACCAACTGATATGTAGGAGCATTACACACAAGATATATAGACGGTATTGTCTCCAGACCAGTCTCAAAGGTGATATATGTTTATGAGTTATGGTCGACATGTTCACCATGATGAGTTACTTTAAGCATTAGGCAATGAAGGAGCCCATAACAGAACTGGATCTTATCTTACTCAAGGATGAATATTAATTTCAAGGGCTTCCAGATTCCCTGATTTCAGATTATGATATGAGATTTACATCTAAGGTTTGAATGTGACTCATAGAGTTACTTCTTATTAAACCCCATGTTGCTCCAGCATTCAATCCAGAAACAAGTAGCTATACTAAAATCATAAATCACCAACTCAAACTATATTTTAAATGTTATTGTTATTCCAGGAAGATGGTTAGACTATTGTGTTACCATTAGCAGGCCTAGTATCAAATCGTCTGTACTGGAGTAGCTCCAGGTATTACCCTTTGAATTAAACTATGGTTTGTCTATAGGAGCAATGACCTTTGAGCTAGATCTAATTATCAAAGGATATTCCACCAAGGTAAGCCAGTATTACGGGATTAAGAAGAGACCTAGCTGAACATTACAAAAATACTATCAAAAGACCAATGAAGACAAAGCAAATGGCATGATATAAAGTGTCTAGCATATTCAATGTGTATCACCCGAGTTGGTATCATAAAAGGCAGAACTGTAAAGGCTGCCCCTGTTATATCAGACAAAAGAAATATGTGTACCAAGCAACCAATCAAATACCCTAATGGCAAAATGTTTTGCACCTTTCAAGTTAGGCCAAAAATATGATCATAAGTGTATAAGCTGAAACTACATGTCTAGAGAACAATCCCGACACTTATCCAAATTGAATTCTGGAAGATTGAGTGGCTGGACGCAAGCGGTAGTACCGCAAGAAAGGTACCTATTTGAAATATTGTAGGATGAGATTTAGGCTAGGTAGTAGACACTATAGTAGATAGCTGATGATTTGAAGTGTTAAGACCAAGTTCTGTCATTGGTTGATGCAATACACAGGCCTGTGGGAAGAGTCAACTACGGAAGCAATACTCAGAGAGGTGTTAAATATCTTTGAAGAAATAGAGATGGAAGCATTAGTCCACTTTCATAATTTGTCTTCCTCTAATCCAAGTGATAACAGTTGTGACGCACAACCAGCACCTAATATGGATAAGCCCTTTGGGAAAGAGTTACGGAGGACAAGTTTGATGACAGATTTGTAAAACACAGTAGTAGTGTAATACTGCTACATATTAATTGGTATAACATATAGAACCTCAGCCCAGTCAGGGCCCTCCAAGGGACCTAATATAGACCAGTTCCATAGGCTAGCTAAGGTTAAAAGACAATTAATAATGCCTAAACTGATTCAGTCCATTAGTACCTAGCTGAATTAGATCACCATGCTTGGCATGGTAACTCATAACTATAGTCAAGTAGGGTAACCCAATTAAGCAATGTCAGGGAGAGTGGTAGTCAGACTCAGTAACTATACAAAATAGAGTACCTCATGTCTAAGCTTAGCAGGTAACCTAGTAGGGAAGGATAGTTCACTGCCAGAGTCAGATAGGTTAACTGGCTAGGCTGGCTGACTTAAGGGTACAGTGAAAATATGGCATGCAGTGTATGAGTAGTAGCCATTAGGCTTGCTACATTGGTGTAACCAAGTGTATCATAGATGTGGAATTTAGTGTAAACAAGGGACGAATTACACTGCTGAGTGCACTAAGGTGAAGGAGCATTACACTGACTTTTGAATCATTTCTGACTATGATAGTGCCTGGATACATTATCTTAGGGGACATATTTAAAATTGTTAGTCTCAAGTTACCCTAACCTAACCTTGCACAAAATGTGAAACACTGCAATAGTCGTTCTGAGGTGATTTGGATTATTTTGGCATACTCATCACCCATTAGACACTATAGCGTTTGCCCCTTGTCCACAAGTAGTAACAGACTATAGAGGTCAAATACTAGAGAGAATGCAGGATCGGAGGTAGTCATAGAACCAGATTTAGATTAGTACTGTTCTTATAATTGAATGATGTTCTGGAATATTGATAGCCCTAAGTGTGAACCAACTTTGGCAAGTTGCTTGGTTTGATACTTGGTGGCACTCTGAGGTTATTCCTATTATCATGTATCATAGATTGATAGTAGTTCTTGTCCTTGATTAACTAAATAAAGTAGGCAGCCACCAGCTATTTCTACTGGTGCATATCCTCCTAGTACTCAGTAACAAATTATAGCAAAATATTGTAAGAAACTTAAATGCAAACATGTTTGACCCTGAAAAACTACCAAGGAAATCCCAATATAATATGTGTAATCTGTAGTGGTTTGCATGAAATAAACTGAAAGATAACACAAGAGACATAACCTGTAAAAGGTCACTATACATGGAAAGTTAACTGAGACATCCGGCAAATAAAATAAGAAATATACACCTTAATCCTCAAATTTTATCATGAAATTTAACTGAGAATATGATATACCCTAGCTTTAGTAATGTCTGTAGTTTCGCTGTAGTAAACTAGAAATAACCAGGCAGAGACATAAAAAATCTTACTGTTTGAAATATACATATGAAACAAATTGAAGAATTTCAACATGCATTACTGTTATTAATATAATAAGTAGTGATAGCAGGCTGGTTCTGCTAAGGTTAACTTTTCCTATAATAGTAGTTATAGAGGACTGGTAACCCAAACTTGGCTACCTGATAATATTGTTCTTAGAGATAATGAATTTAGTATTTTAATAATATGAAAGCTCTAGCATGCTTTTATGATATCAAATGGTGATTAGCTAACTATCAGATAGTAGCATCAAGGATGTTTCATCTGGATAGCCATAATTGATATTGTACCTAACGATGTATTAAGTTTTGTGATTAGAAAAATATTGAATTACACTGTCCTGCACCTCATTCTACTAGTCCACTCAATAGCCTTTAGATATTAGAGTTTTTCAACCTTACAACCACTATTATCTATGGGTACATAATGGAGCTATCTGAAATGGATGCATTATGATTGACGAAGTAAAGTTCCTTATAGAAATGGATTCAATTAATATGATACTCAACCCTATAAACCAAGAACCCATATCTTTTCATTTCATCAGACGAGTCTTATTCCTTTTCCTCTTTTTCAAATCTAGTACTCAATAAACTATTATTCATCAATAATATTGTTGAAACATCACAACTACTGATACTAGTCCCACCTTATGATAACTGGAGAATACTTGCCTCTACCTTTTAACTAATTTATTCACTTAAGCTAAATGCCAATTTCTATTCCTTAAGATTGGTCAACCTACACCAAATACGAGTCCGAGTCTTTTGACTTTTTTTGAAGAGTTGCCTAACTGAGGCCCATAGTAGTATACAGGTGGATGAAGACCTGCAAAATATGAAAACATTAATAAAGTATGTCATGCATTGCAAAAGTTCAGCTCTTGATTTATAACAATTGGGCTGTTCCCTATGCCCATGAAGCATGAGTCATAGTTTTACAAAAGGAGTAGGGTAGTGTCCAAAAGGTTATAGGAAAGGCTCAATGAACCTGAGTTAGTACTCAGATAATAGCTGAAAACAATCATAAAATGCTGAGGAAAGAAATTGCAAAACAGCTGACAAGAGCTCTAAAGGTCCAAAATACATGATGAAATTATTAGAAACTTATTCCGCTTGATATTGAGAACTATAGTGTAAAGTTTCATTCTCCTGTATATTATATCTTATGTTGAGCTGTTCGGCACTCTTCCTGTATGCCACAGCCTTCAACCGCCTCTTAGCGTCCTTCAAAGTGGTGGGAACCTTGGCATGGGTAATTATCAAGTTCATTCCCATCTCTGAGGATTGACATAGGTAGGATACAGTCATTCAGGTGTGATACGGGCGATGTGAGTGGTGAAATTCTCATATCTTTTGTTAGGAAAGTCATATTGAGATTAGTCTTTCAGAACTATATTACTTGTAGACCCCTCCACTTTATACTGAGTCAGTCCTGCTTTCTAAATTCCTTCCAACCACTCAATGTACTCATGATGATTGAAGTCCTTCAAGCCATCCCAGTCATTCCATTCTATCCACTTCATTCCATCCAGTCCACTTCATTCCATCCAGTCTACTCCATTCCATCGGATTCATTCCGCTCAGAGGTATGTCCGGAAGCCAGTCAAGTATTTCTTAGAGACGCACCTTGGTATCCCAGATTAACAAATATCACGGATATCTTCCGGGCCAATGAGGTGTCCGGAACAACAGGCTATCATGAATCATACAGAAAGTTCAAAGAATTTTTAATACCATTCTCTTGAAAAGGTTTATTTCAATAAATTTTTATATACAGAATTAACCTCACTTGTCTTCCACTTTGTAGGCACAGAGGTAGCATGCTCTTCATCCTCCGCCTCCTCAAGACTTGTATCAATATAGGCAATTGGTTCCTCCTCTCCTGCTATCACCATGGGCATTTTTCCTTTTCCTCCATGTCTGGGCTCTGGACCACCCATAATGCGCAACTGGAGCAGCTGAAAAGCTGGAACTGCAAAAAAGAACTGGTAACTCGTAGTTTGCTGAGTTTGGCAAGCATTCTGGTACCTGTAGTTTGTTAGATTAAGTGTCAAGAACAATTAGATAGAAAATAATATAGCCAAGAAGAGCAGAGTGAAATTTGTAGGTGGAGGAAATCAGTTATTGCATAGAGAGTGTATAATGGCCAAGGAAGGGCAGTTGAGTAATGGGAAGAGTTTGGAGAAAGCGTTCAAGCTAATTGCTGTAATGGGCAGCTGTCTCTACTCCAATTACTAAGAATTTGGAAGGATTTTATCGCTTTCAGCTTCACTTTTCTCTAAATCCTCCCATGATCGTAGTAAGATACCATTTGTAACACTGTCCTGAAATATTACATGAACATCAGGAAAAAGGCCGGCATCAGGACAAAAATATAGAAATTTTCCTCATCTTCAAGGAAATCCTCGAGGTGCTCAACCTGGTCAACTGCCTTTTCTCATAGTAGGTTAACGGCTTGACGGTATTCACGTTATACAACACAAACGAACTTATCAATGAGAGACCAGGTATTGTCATTAATCTGACTGCTGAGGTCAGATCAAACTTTGGAGGCCTTAGTAATTGCCGCTTTTCTTCAGTAGTGAATAATTGTATTATGATAAACAGCATCCCAAGAATCCGCAATAAGATAGATTTGCTTGTAGAATATCAATCTTCAAAGCGGGTTTTCCACTGGAATTAAAATGCTCAACCATGAGTTGAGCCTAATGTTTTCGATAGGATGCCTTAAAAGAGGCAATAATCCCAGCATCCAAGGGCTGTAAAAAGAATATCGTATTTGGAGGAAGATAACCTAAAGTGATGTGACTTATAGGGGAAGGTGGAGGTGCTTATAGACAATTCGGGGTGAGGTGGCTGGTGGATGAATAGGGCATTTGTCTCAAACAAGTGCTATATACCACTGAGAAATTCACATTTTATCGTTTAACCCTTATTACAATTCCTACCACAGTTTAGTCAATAACCATGCCTTTTTATTGTGATGACAGATAACTGGTAAATTGACTGGATTGATGCCATTTTGGCGAAAAGGAAGAGGTTTTTTTGCACATCCAATGACCCAAATTATCTGTTTGTCTGTTCCTGCTTCATTAACTATATGCAAAGTTGTAATTCTAATCTTATCGTCTTTTACACCTCTTAAATGTTTACCTTTATTTAATTCAATATTTGAGGACTGTGGCTGTTTGGTAAAAACAAGACCACTTTCATCACAATTGTAGTAAACCTCGGTTAAGAATTAGGCTAGCTGCTGTTCAAGGTACCTACACTGGGCTGGTAAAGCTGATTGATCAACATCACCAGATTGCGCATGCATCCATAGTCTACCGAAGAATTGTCCATTTTTAAATCACGGAAGCCAACCGTTTGACATCTCAAATCCATCATATGGCTTATCCACATTACTCCACTCTAGCTCTTCTTGGATCATCTTTCCTTGAACTCTAATAATATTATTTGTAACTTGGACTTTGGTATAATCGTCCGCATTGATGCAAAGAGCAAGAAAGTGCTCCAGCAGTGGGTAATAGCTCGCTCGTTCTTTCTGTTTATGTCCTGTCTTTACTAATATTATTATACACTTAAATTACTATTACCGTTGTCTGACGTGAATCTACAATTGGCCTCAATTTACCAGCTGGAGGTTCCTTTTTGATCTTCTCCATCCATCCTTTAATGTGATCAGAAATGCTGGAAATAGCTAATGGCAAACCCTTTGGATGTCGTGGACATTCAGAAAGCCAGGCAAAGTCTGCCAGCTTCATTTAAGGATGTTGTCCCCGGAGGCCGCATAGTTCGTACTTTTGCAAAGCTGTTAAACCAGCTTTCTTCGTTGACTTTGTGATATGCATTATCCAAGTTAAGTAGATGGATCATAAATGAACTCCTATTCAGATAATCTATAGAGGTTCTCTATATACATTAGAATCTGTTAACCCTCTCCGACCCCGCCTTCTTTCCTTCTTGGCTTACTCTACTGAACAATTATCATGGAATCCGGTTCAGCAGACCGACTTTCTATGTGGACCAGTGGGGGGCTTTCCTCAAGTATCATTCGGATCCGAAACTGACCTCTTTCCAGTTTATCGAGCTGGGTGCTGCCTGTGATTTCCTCCAGTTCAACGTGGTATCCGGTTCAGCGGGATCCGGGATAGCGAGGTGCGACTGTACAATAATGTTGTATTCTAAAGTGTATGCCATTTGACACTCAGGTTTTCAATGGAGCAGAAACCCTGCTATGATACGCTCTTTGGGAGGAGGCAAAAGTTACCATCGTGAACCCTCCGTTATGGTACGGTACTCAAACATTTGCATAGAATAATAATATAATACACTCAATAATTACACCCGAAATCTAGGAAGAAAGAAATGTAGAAACATAAATCCCCCTTCTCTTTATTTTCCTTTGCAAATCCCACCTAATCAACCCGCTCTACGGTTCACACCAGTATAATCCATAACCCCCTTACACCGATACATATTGTAATCCCCAGGCTTCGAATAAATAAATAAAATGTAAGAATAGAAACTCCTCCCGAGTCCCTAAAATCATCGTTCTACAAATCCAAAACCTCAAGCAGGCCTACACAGTGCCTGGGCCTAGGTTCCAAGACACTTAGCCCCTCCTCCTCCTCCTTCTCCTCCCGCTTCCGCTCTACCTCATTAGACCAATACCCAAGGGGTGGCAGTGCAACCCTCCCCCCACTGTTGCCAGAATACAGCAATTCGTAAAGGCTCAGCCCACTAGGTCTTCTTTGCAGCGTGGGCTTGCTTCCACCTGTACTTGCGCTAGAACAGGTGGTAGAAGCGGAACTCGTAGAGGACGTTCGGCGCGGCTACCGAAGCGCGTGTAAACGGATATGGGGGAGAGGGTGGTTAGTGATGGAATGCGCATCTCAGTTTTGGTTGGACTGTCGAGGTCGATGTTTGATAATTTTTGAGTGAAAAGAAGGCACTGCCGTTCCTTGATTGGTTTATTGACGGTAGTGATGAGGAGTGAGGGCAAGGCAAGCGCGTAATGGGCGGGGAATGATGAAAATAAAGGGCGATAAATGATTGAAGGGGGGAGGGGTTATGATATCTCGACAACTATGACCGGCAAGTGTCTCTTGAGCGGAGAGGAGTAAGGAATGGGGGACTGGGGGATCATGGGGAAGGGCGGCGGACCGAGAAAACAAGTCAGAGCAGAATTTAGGAAGGCTAACAGTCTCCTCTTATTACACACAAAAAGGGAGGTATCATCACTGAAGCAACGGAAAGAGGACCACTATCATAAACTCAGGAGACGAGAAGAAAAAGCATGGGTGTGAAACTGCTTGTCTGTCACGGATTTTGTATATTGGGTGTCACATGGTCACACCAAGCACCTTCCCATTCACTTGTGATCACCTATCAGCCGACTGCCTGCCTTGACATTACGTTCCGTGATTCTGCAAGTATTAACTCCTAAAAGAACGCAGGCCCGCATCCACTTCACGCCACCTTGCTCCATTTGTCGAATGATAATCCCCCGTTATTGCAGTGTCCCCCCCC
>QFET01006131.1:0-12121 GCA_003316355.1 Tuber calosporum | reverse complement strand
CTTACACTTGTAAGTTTGTAGAAAGCATTGATCTCCCAGCAGCTTTTTTCTTCTTGTCATGGACGAACCGTACAAACGCCGGTCATGCACTATGATACACTTATCATACCAAACCATTCCATTACGTCCCTGCGTCTTTTAGCGAGGGCCTGCACTGCCTCCTTGGTCCGAGCGGGTAGGCGATTGGTCTCCAGACCTCTCGATGTACGAACGGATCTGATCTCCCCATTCCGAACTTCCTAAAACTTCCAGAACGTTTTGGGGCACGACATCGCTGTCCGCTCTACTTCTTGATGGTGACCCACCACCTGCCGAAACGCTACCTGCTCGACCGATCCATCCGCTTGTAGTTGCTATTGGGCTTAGCCGAGGGCTCCCTACGGGACTTCCGCTTGGGCTCATGTTTGGACTCTCATTCGGTGTGAGTGAAGGAGAACCGTCTGCAGATCTTCCTCTTCCAGGTCTTTGTCGCAGAACAGAAGGAGACTCCTCCCCAGAGAAAGGCGACGTGAAGGGATCAGAATCACTAAATTGCGGCGTACTCGAGATCCCGAATGTCTCAGGAGTTTGGCTATTGCCCACATGGTAGTTCAAGTCTAGTCGAGGTAGCGCCTGCCTTTTTGGGGTCACTGGTCCCTCGCTAGGGGCTGCTAATACAGAGCTCGTGTTTGACGGCACCTCCGCATCGTCTACCAATATTTGTGGCACGTTTGGACCAGTATTTGACCTGCTAGAACTCGCGTCGTCGATAAATATCTGAGGAACCTGCAGCGCACCGGATTGGGCCACGCGCCGACCTTTGAATCTCTTGTTCCAGTATCTGCACGGCAATCAGCAGTGTTCCGCGGAGGCGCGTGTTCAATATTAGGGGATATTTACAGAGTCAAGAAGAAATTTGTAACTATATTCCTCTGTACCTGCTCTTCTACTCTTTGTAATCGATAACGGCGACGAAGATATTCCTCCAATCTGGGAGACATTAGAAACTCGAATAACCATTACGCATGGGGATAGGTAATGCCTTAAGCTCTTGTTATCGTTGATGATTTTATAGTGTGCGAGTATAAGCAGAAGAGATGTGAAGGACACCCCATATTCTTTATCAGCCGACACTAGGCACTCTTCGTAGAATAGAGTGTAGATGTGGCGTTGTCTTCGGATCTTGTGAATGGGGATCATTGCAACACGCCTATTTAATGCATCCAAGTCCACGCCCTCTATGATCCCGCGAGTTCTGACGTTACTATGGCTTTGAGAATCCACTCTACAATCATCCAAGATATCGGGCACTGTGAACGGTTCTTCGTAAACTCTCATGGCAAAGATGCCGGTTAGGGTCTTGGCAGTTCGTCAGTGCTTGATACTGCTAGAGCTGGGGCTTGGAATTTTTTTAATCCACTTACCCCTAGCAATCTCGCAAAGTTCTCCTTCGGAATATACCCGGTTCCGTCGGGATCGAACTTTTGCCATGCTTGTTTAAACTTTCTTATTTCTGGTCTAGAAACTACCGAGGAGCCGCCAGAGCGTTGATAGACGTAACTGAAACTTTCGAAGATAAGTGAGATAAACTAGTGCAGGTTAATAATAGTCTCAGTGTAATTTGGGAAACCATGCATACCATGCTCACGAATATATACATACTCAGGATGTTCCATGATACAAATAGTGCACGCGCATACCCTTGGCTGCCACAGTCACTCTCATAAAAATTTTCTCCATGAACACAATCAGGATGGCTAACTTCGAAATCGCTCATGATCTGATTCCATCCCTCGCTGATTTCGGTTAGTCGCCTATCTTGCACGTGGGAAGCAAATCGAGACCTACCCACAGGTCATCCTGAATAATAAGATTAATGCCTTAGGTACTGTTCTGAAATTCATGTTCCCATTCCCATTGGGCCCAATCCTCGTGAGACCGAACGTTTGGGTGAGCGCAATGGCATAGACCAAAAAAAGCACAAACCAAGTTGCCATCAAGTTGCCAATAGCGGTCAAACTCGCTCTGCAGACGACTGTTAGAGCTATGTCACCAGGCATAAAGGGTATTATCGCTTACGCAGCAGTTTTGAAAAGGTGGTCCAGATCGTCGTTTCGTGGGATCAGCATCATGACAATCTATATAGGTTAGAACTTAGAAATAAAGCCGCGCAAAGGATTGCACGACCGCACTCACAGAGACAAGGAAAAGCTTCTGCAACTGAATGAAGGTTCTCTCCTGGTATCCAGCAAGGAGCAGTAGGGTGGTAATGAAAGTCCCATTAACCGAGATGATTGCATAGATATCCCATCTGCTTTTCAGAAAATTGGACCATGTCAAACCGATCACTCGGACAGCCAAGTTTCCAACAAAGATACCAGCGAATCCCAAAAAGATCCAATCTCTTGTACGGTCCAAAGCCGAGGGGGCGGGGTGGTACTCCAATAGCAGAAGTATTGCATGCAATACTAATACGACTGTGTATGTTCTTTGCCACCAACCGTGTTTATGGGTAGCCCTCTTGTAGCACCAACTCTTCCAGTCCAAGTCAGGACTGTCCTTAGGGCGTCTCGAGGGCCTGATCTGGCGGAGGAGCTTTCTAAGCTCTAGCCAAGAGCGCTGATCCGATGTCAAGAACGCAACCCCCGTTTGTTCCGTGTAGTTTCTCATAAACACAGAGACAAACAATGTCTAACAATATTAATGGGCGGTCAGACTTGCCTAGGGGGTGCTTCTAGGACTTACTAAGACGAAGACAGCACCAAGCAAATTGAATGCAAGAAAGAATATCGAGTTGACTTGTGAAGAAAAGGGCCGAGGTTGTTTGCCTGGATACCCCGATTAGTGACGTCAAGGGAATAATATCAATCAAAATATCATACCCTTTCCGACAATCGCTTGAGCATCGAACATGACGCCCGTCCATCCTTCCTGGGACACAATCTGGAAGAGAATAAACAATGAGCTTCCGAAATTGTCGAAATTGAAGTAGGGATTGTCCACAGCCCTTGGCGCCAAAATCTCCCAATCGTAAGGTGTGCTAGAGTATTCATGAACGCAAGATGTTAAGTTGGCGATTTCCTCAGAGTCGTCATTGCAGGTATCCAATAATCCCGAGAATAAGTTTACCCCGTATATAGCAAACGGGATAATCAGACTGAGTGAGACAAATGCTGCGGAAAGGATTTTCCGTCCACCAAGGACGACGACGGAATGAAATGTATTCTGAGCAGCGCGGCTGATGTTCAGTAATCGCAGGGCTCGAAGCGCCTTGAAAGCTCCAACAGCTCGAGAGATCTCGCCTTGATTTCTAAAGGAGGTGATGACACTAATCCAGAGGGTAATCAACACAACACAATCTATCACACCCCAGGATCCCCGAAGATATGCGTTCGGTGTCCATATTAACCCGTCGGCAATGATTTTTATGAGAGACTCAATTGTGAAAAGAGCAACAAATCCGGCATCGGCGAACGTGAACCAATTCCTTAAGGAACTGCCATGTTTTTGGAAGTATTCTTTCTGATATAGGGGCGTTGTTACGCAGGCTATGATGACCATAGAAACGATAGCGCAGTAGACCAAAATTGAGAATGCATAACTGAATGGCGTGTAAGGCTGTAATCCGTCGTAACGAATATCAGCACGACTAGGCCCTACCATCCTCTGACAAAGTCGTCTTATCGGATTAGACGGCCTAAAGATATGCAACGAGACATTATAGTTGGGATATTTTTTCAAATACTCTCGCTGGGCTTTTCTTCTTCGTTCCTGCTCCGTCACCACTTGTTGTGCCATGGCTGTCGGAGTCAGATCGGCGATAGATCGTGAAGAACTGAGCACATATTAGCATATGTCACAGGATTGACTAAGATGGAGTCCATACGTGAATGAGTAGAATGGGTTAGGCTCTTTTTCACCTAAAACCCCCAAAAATCTGTTCTTTATTCTCTCCCATGGCCTTTGTTTTATTTCCCCGGTGCGGCGAGCACCCTCAGCAGCAGCGTGCAGAGGCTGGGCTCTGGTAAATAGCTGACGGGGTTGTTGCGACCCTTCATCCAGGAACGATTCAACAATAGCTGGCTTTGTTAGCATCTCAAATGCAGCCTGTCGGGAACGGGGCTCTTTGGTTTTCTGCTTTCCAAATCCAAATATGTTCGACAGTGATATTCCCTCTGATGGGGCCGAATAATCCTTGTTTTGCAGGAAAGCCTTAACCTGATAAATCCGTTTCTCGTCTTCTGTAACGTCAAAATTCTCTTGGACGACGGCAATAAACATGTTCAACACAATAACTTGGGAGTGTATGAGTAAATGCCAATCCAGAGAGGCTAACGCGAACACTCACAGTTCCCAAGGATGAACCACCCAATAAAGAATATCGCGGTTATCCATCCGACATTATAGGGTCTCTGCACATCAGTAGCCATATAGAGGATTGTCGTCCAATCCTCGCTTGAGAAGATCTGATACATGGCCAAGAAAGCGTTGAAAATGGTGTGAAATGAGGCTGCAGTAGTGTCGCCCTGGTACTCTTCCGGAAGGTCTCCACGCACAAGTTGGACAGCAAAGATTGCGCATAAAAATGTGAGGAGCAATACGAATATGATCAAATTGGTTAAACCAGATACGTTACCAATGACTTTGGACTAGGCGAGAGTAGATTAGCAACTGCAATCACAAAATCGGGCAATGCGTTTCCTACCAAAAGGTTACGAGTAACAGGGATGGCCCAAACAACACGATACACTCGAAGGAGCTGGAAGAGCGTGAGCCAGTCGTAGACCCTCCCAGATTTGTGAATAGACGGGATTTGGATAATGCATGTAATGAGGGCCAAGGCCAGATCAACCAGGTTCCGGTTTTTTTTGTGGAAGTTGCGCCAATCTGCTAGAAACCTCAATAAAATCTCGAGCACTAGCACTAGGGTGACACCAAGTTCCACAGCGTCTTGCACTACAATTAGCATCTCCCATTTTGTAGCCAACTGTCGACGTACCGATAACGGTTTCCCGTCCGCGACCCATATCTGAGCTACGGAAAGCTTGGGCAAAGATGCCGACCGAGATAACCGTGACCCATACGTAAAAAGTCCGATCGTATGCCCTTTTCAAGGGGTTATGTTTTCGAACAAGCTCTTCTCCATCTACTTTAGATGAGGTGCTAGACAATTCTCATTAGCGGAGCACGAAAACGACTTGAGGGCCCCCTACTCTTCTTCGGCAGCAAAAGCGCTCTTCCTTGACTCTTCACGAATAACTTGGAAGGATGATGTAATAACAGCAATTAACTGATGGGTTTAAAATTTTAGCAAAGCAATCAACAACGATATAAGATTCCTAATAACATACCAAATTTGCCAACCAAAACGCCAAAACGACAATACTAGTCTAGGTCAGTGTGAGCACATGGCCAAACAGGCGAGAAATGATCAAACCCGCAAGCAAAGACTAGATTACACAATCAGTAGCACATCCAGATAGGTATACCGGCTATTGAGGGACTCACACAGAGCGGACGTCAAGTAGTCGCTATCAGCCATATAGTAGAGCAAGTTCGAAAAGGTATTCGCAGTCATGACCACAAAAACCAGTTCCAAAGACTGGGCAATGTTGTCAAAGCTAACTGTTCCTCCATATGGATTGTTACTGGAAACACAGAATGAATTGATAGGGCATATGTATCCTTTCGGGAATATCGCCCCGGGCGCGCCATCCTCATAGATGTAAGGCTCCTCTAGCCCAGTGAGCCTATTTCGGTGACCTCCACAAAATTGGAACTCTTGTGTAAAGTTTTTTTGAACTCCCTCCGGATCGACCCATACACAACTTCTCCTAAAAGAACTCTTGAAGCTTTGAACACCAATAATAGCAAATATAAGCCAGAAGAATCCGATGAGCAATGCCACGTTGGCAAGCAGAGGCGCAGCCTTCTTTAGGCTCCTTAGGATCACGGAAGTACCACTAGTGATCCCTAACAGTCTAAGAATACGAAGACAGCTCATCATCCGGAAGACATACAAATGTCGCTCCGCCTCTACGCCAGTTATACAGAGCCATAACGAAATCCAATACGAAACAACGGCAACAAAATCCAAACGATTGAAAGAGTGACGCAGAAACGCACGCCGTGCCATTCGAAGCCGGGCTTGGCACTGGCCATCTACCGGAATAGCGCTATCAGCGAGTTGTAAGTTACTCGTGAGTGACCGGAGAAGAGACGGAGGTTGTTCAAGCCGCGATGGCGATGGGGCTCTGAGAGACGGTTTTCTTTTAGGCGATAGCAGCTTGTGAGTATTTTCCACTATTCGCCGGCGAAGTTCACCCCTCCCTTTCGGGTCATTATCCGCCCGGGGATTTAGGAACACCCCCGAAACAATGCACCGAGCGATAATTTCGACCCTTGGTGATATTAGATAGCTTTCGTGGAGGCAGGTGGGGAGTTATTTCTTACGTATAGACACTAAAAAGCACAAGTAAAGCATAGTCGATATTCGAAGTTCCCCAACTCTTAGTTCGAGGATCATTATAAATACTGGGCGCAGCGTCAACAGTGAGGAGAATAGTTTGAATTAGTATTAAAAGCAGAATTGACGGCTCGGTAGCACTAAGTTTATGTAAGTTACAATAGATGTTGAGGTTACGGTCTAAGGCAGGTGGCTTACGGGTGAACTAGGACGTCACATAGGTAAAGCCGCAGGCGATTAGTTGGAGAAAAGATCCGCAAGGTATTTCCCCGCAGCGGGTTGGAATTAACACGCCACGGGCCCTCGCCAGGGCTAGGTGGTGGTCTTCTAAGAGGAGTGGTGGGCTTTTCCTCGGCATCAGAGGTATCAAGGTCACCATGTGAGTGGATCCGGATGGCAGGTATATTCGGGTGGACTGGTCCATCGGCATGGGAGTTTGAAGAGCTCCTCCGACGTAGGGCTTGGGTGACAGCTTCTGGTTCATTGCTAAGATTAACTACTCGCTGCGACATATTCTGGACGGCGACCGAAACCCGCCTCACTGGGGATGGCCCAGGTGATAAGGATCGGCTTTTTGATAATGATGCAGACCTAGATGGAATTCCGCCAGCAACTGACCCAGACCTTGAGCGTGTCCCCAGCTCCCCCCTACCCACACTTGAACCCATGCCCTCTTCGGCGGAAAGTAAATCATCACCTAATGACGGTCCTGGCCCAAACTTCATTGATCGACTGGATTGCTGCCTCCTATGCCCAACGCTCAAATCGGACCCACTCATTGGCTGCACATTGCTCGGGTCTGTCAGTCTAGCGGTATCATCATTGTCAACGCCATAATATCGACGGGGTGGTAGAGGCTCATCGTCGTCCGATACTGCCCATGGAGATATCGCTCGCTCCAAGTTTCGAGGGGGTAGCCAGCTACCCCTCCTCCCGCCACTTCGTTCCCCAGAAGCATCGACAAATCCTTCTGCAAACTCAACAACATTTGACACCTCCCTATCCGCATCGTCATATTGTGGAAGCTGTAAATCGGGAACCTCTGGCCTCGGCGGGAATCTCTCCTCCGGCACTCTATCATAACTCCTTCCATGCCTATGTAAGGAAATCCTCCTCCCAATCTCAGCTCCCAAATTCGTTGTTCCCTGTAACAAAGAGCGCGACCTCCCAACGCCAGAGCTCAAACCGATGCCTCGAGAATCTGATTGCTGGGCACCCGGACGCCGTGAAAGGTCTTGCAGGGGTATCGGTTCAGGAGAGGGGGGTTTGCTCGGGTTGCGGCTATTGGAAGCCATCAAAGGTTGTGACAGCGATTGCAGCCAAATCTAAAAGAGCCAGATGTCAAGTAACCACAATTGGCGAGGAGAGGTTGGCGGGGGGGCGGGAGGTGTTGTGAGCAATGAATCGGGGGATGAGCGTCGTGGAGGTGCAAGGCGCGGAAGGAGCACGGAGGGAAAGGGAGGGGAAGTGAAAAATAAAATAAAATAAAATAATCATCAAAGATCAAGTCCTAAGGAGAGAAAGGTGTGACTTGGGCTACCGGTAGTGTGCCCAGCTCTGCAGCATACAGTGCGGGTAAGGAGCGGCTGCTGAAGAAATAGAAAAGGAAGGAGAGAGCTGAGCCAAAAAAAAAAAAGAAAAAAAAAGAAAAAGAGAAAAAAAAAGCAACCAAAATACAACCTCAGGACAACCCCGGAGAGGTTTACCCCTACAACTGGCTGAACGTGGCTTGTCAGCACTACCGTAAGCCCCCAAACCCACAATTTTCACTGTATTCGAGTACCGTACTGTACCGTATTCGAGAACTGGTACTGTACGAGTACTTGTAGAGTAAGACACACACTCCAACTTCTCAGCTTATGCTCCTTGACTGGAGGTGAAGAGGACCAATCCTAGCATCGGATATGGTATTTGTAGACTGGAATAACTTGGAGACAGAGAGCACAATTGGAACCTCATGCTTAGCTTTTGTGCTGTAGTCGAATAATAGAAGAGTGTAGTGTACAGTACCGAACTCAAACACAGTGCTAGGGTGTCCATAAAAACTGGAAGAGCGATGATCCACGTTTGTTGTGATAATGACAAAGATGTCTGCGAAAACTGGAAACTACGGTAGCAAGTCCAATGGACAGGAATAGCCTTGGGGGGATTGACCCGTGGTATCTGACAACAATGACTCGAGAATAATAAGCAGGAAGTCAATGGAAAAGCCTTCAACAACACAGCCATAGGAGTTTTCTACAGCAGTAAAATTATACTTGTATCATGATATTATCATAAAAAATATAATACTTCCACCTTTTTCTGTTCCATCAAAACATCTAGTCCTGGTTTCTAATGTCTTTGTTATTTTTTTCTCCCCACGCAGGAGGACTGTGCCAGCACCAGACTCTCCCTGAACAAGCAGCCCAAGATAATAACCTCCTTGCCGCCTTTGCCTGTCAGACATCTGAGATCCTGATTCTGCACTCCGTTGTGCCGAAAGATAGGGGCCCCTCAAACTTCCCCCACCCGGCCGTCTCACTCTGTGCAAGGAACCCCCCGTGGAATTCCAGACACTTCCACCCAAAGTTGACCAATTTCCTTTGGCCAGTTGAGGTCGATAAGTATGATGATGGAGACTATGCGAAAAGACACTGGATCTGAGGCAAATTAGGTTGGGGGTCAACGATGTCGTTGGGATTTGACTCTAGATTTACGGTATCAAATTTAACTCTAGATTGGAAAACGCAAAGTGCCAAACGGTAATCCCTCCCCGATCCAGACCAAGGACAACTGTACTCTACTATGGAGGGACGTTTCTAGCCGGAACATGCGGACATTCATTCTAATCTATTTAGAGTAGCTTAATTGGCCAAGATTAGCCCACATACAGGTTAATACCTTAGGAAATATTTAATAACAGTCCTTGCCAAGGAAGTTAACAGTGATTAACCTGTCTGGGACAATGTCCCTGCTCGTAGAAAAAATTGACCTACTTTTGACCCCTTATATCTCCATGAAAACTTGAGATATTCCTATTTTCTCTCTATTAGTGTGTAGAGAATCATCTGCTCTATCACCTAAGGAAGCCATAATTAGTCTTATAGTGGTGGTTGAAAATACTTTAGCAGTTGAAGTGCGCCGGCTACAGGCGTGCCCTCACCATTGCACTCTCGAGTATCCTGGCTGCAACTGTGGTCACCCGCTTAACACTGTTTAGGCAGTTAGAGCGTTTATCAAAAAGCTTGTTTTGACGATCAAGACCCCTTCCAACCCACAGAGCTCGTGCACGAGCGAAAAGGCCGCAACGCAAAGCCAGGGGCTAAAGGCAGTACTTGTACCGTAGAATCTCGCCATATTCAGACCATTGCCAAGCTGATTGCGCAAAAGATCGACCTTTAGCTATACTATATTGGGGGGAAAAAAAGAAAATAATATATCAAGAGAGAAAGAGAGACCATTCATCCTGGAGTTGAAATTCTGCTTGGTCATCCAGTGTTTCAAAAAGTTCTATGTTTTCTTCCTCCACTACACCAGAGCCCATTTTTTCCTCCGATCGCATCCAAACTCCTATTGCTAATTCTTCATGCATGAATGTTTTGATTTTTCACTGATGATTTCAAGAGCCATCAACAGACAATAAAATCCCTGTATCTCTAATGGTTTAAATAACAATTTTCCGCAATGAATTTCATTGATGCCATTCATCCCAAGCCCTCCCATTTGCCTCACTTGTAACAACCTCGTATTACTAACAGTTCGCCTATCGATGACAGCTATTTTTCCCTTGAGTTATCTTAGTTCTTTAGTTAACTGTTTCACTATACAATTCAAAAACCTATTAATCGAAATATAAGTAGATTCTGTGATGGGTATAGTACTAGGGGGCATTAGGGAGGGTATAATATTATTTTCTTGGCAAGACTGAAGAACAGGAGGTATTAAATGTGCACAGTATTGAGGAAAGACAAAAAGTACTTCCTGCTTTACAAAACTCCTAGTAGAAAAAAGAAATTCCTGAATAAATTCTATAAACAATTTCTCCTTTAGCTATCCACTGTGTGAAAATTGAACATGTAAGTACTTATCATATGGATGACCATTTCTCTCTCACATATGGATATATGATCTTGGCCAAAAGAAGATCAGGGTGATACTGGCTGGTTGTCTATCAGGAATCACAATTAAGGATGCATCTGAATAGAGTACAACAATAACAAATACAGATCTGAAATGTCTAGACTTCAAGTGACTAGGAGTTACTGGAAATCTTGAGAGGTTGGAAACAACTGTCAATTACTATATCACCAGCCTCATTAAGTCTTAGACCTACTTGCACTGGTTTCCTGCAAATTGAAAAGAAGTAACTTCTCAAGCAAGTATATTGAAAACTCTTGTTGTCGAAGTCTGCACACTTTGAGTCCTATAGGATTGTAGTGTTTTAATACAGTTGCCTGATTATACAAAGCCTTGTCAATAGAACAACAACTAACAGGCCTGACTGTTCCCTGAAATATAAGATAATAACATATTTTCAATATCAAGTGGAACCAGAATACAAATATGAAATATATCAAGTAACAACCTGATATATAAAACCCAATATAAAATAAACTAAGTCTCCAACGAAACTTGAAATCAAACATAAAACATATTTGGTAATAACCTGATATATGAAACCTAAGATAAAATAAACCTAGTGCGAAACAGTACTAGAAATTAAACTTTAAATAACCTAATATCTTATTACCTCTGATAGTTTCTATTAGCCTGGTAACCCTTAACCATTGTAACCAATAGTAGTTATAAGACTAGGCATAACCTCTAATACACTATCAGCAAAAAATTATTACAAAAAGGCACATTGATGCTATTCACTGCCTGACTCATCACTCTTTGATCAAATTGTTTTATACCATGATAGTGTAGGCGAGACCAACCTGAAGTGATTCGTCTCTGGGAAGTAGGGTCTTGTTACACATATGGGATATGGTACTAGACTTTCGAGTCTAAAGATCTGATGGTATATAGCGCCGGGAAGTGACTATATTGACTACAACCCATACTGGCAAGAAGTAGGATCGTATCCAGAACTACTCAGCCTCGGTGAAAGATGACAGCGTAATTTATCCAAGTGGATCTATTACGTATTCTGCATTCTTGATAATCCGAATGCATCTGCACACGTGTGCATATATGCAGGAAAGACGGCCATCCAGACTGATCACCTGGTATTCCGTATGATGTTCGCAAATGGGCAGCATCAATTTGAACTTAGTTCGTTTGGCAAAGAGATCGAAGGCTATCTACTGGTGGAGTGCTTGACACCCTCAGACAAATAGATAGTCCGGGGGATCATTTCCTGTAGTGGGGTCATACATCTTCAAGGTCAAACAGTGTTCGCACTGATTAGACCATGGCCGAAGTTTCCAAGGATACTTCTTTTATATGGCCAACCTAAGTACTGGAAAAAGTGTATAAATAGTTAGCAGTCCCCCGTAGTTAAGGGACACGCTCTGCGCCCTCTATTTTCCTCCCGCTTGAAACTCTTGCCCCTTTTAGCCGAACAAAACTTCGCCCTTTTGTGTGGCAACAGCCACGACACACCAAATCTTGCCCCTCGCTTAGGCTTCACACTTTAGCGACACAGCCCCACTTCCTGTGTAACAGTGATGGCCACAGCTTCCCCTGGCC
>QFET01006128.1:0-39467 GCA_003316355.1 Tuber calosporum | reverse complement strand
TTTTTTTTTTGGACTCAACAGTCACTTGCTGCTTCCAGTGGTGCTGTGCCCTACCAAGTGACAAGGCCAAAATCTTGTGTTCAATGTTAAATTGGGCCGTGCACGCCGTATCCAGGATCTCCAAAGTGCACAAGGGTGAGACATAACTTACACTTTAGTTGGGTTATTAGGGGGGGTGGTCGATGTCGAGATCCTCTTTCTCTCTTCTTCCTCCTCTCCCACCACTCCATCTTCCCGGCTTCCTAAACCCCTACCTACGCTGTCAGGATGTCTCCTTGCTGCCAATGGAACCCGTATCCTTTCTACATGACGAAGCGATGCGCTTTGGCTCTGAGAAGCTCCAGGGGTCAAGGGCCTACCACCTGCGTGGCATTGTTTCATCTGCTATATACGAATGCTCTATTTTTTTTTTCTTCTTCCTTCAATTCCCTTGAACTCACTTCTTCTTACCTTCCTTCCTTCTCTCTCTTCGTTACTATTCTCTCACCCATTGAATTTTATCACGTACCCACCACTGCCAACCATCTTATGGACCACACCCGTGTCTGGTATATATCGAGGCCGTATATATGTTGCTTCGTCTCCTCCTCCTCACGTCTCCATTTCTTCCGTCTTCTACTATCCCACTACACAAAGATCACTTGACCTGCTTCTCCCTCTAGAGTCTTATAAGGACATCATCGCCCGCCCGCCCGCCCGCTCGTACGTTACATTCTTCGAATCGGGAGTCTTCAATTGCGATATCCTAGTGCCCTTCTCCCTCGCTATATATACTGCTAATCGCTACTACCTGCGACCTGCTGCCTACTCGGCACTCGACCTAACTCCTCTAATTCCACTTCTGTTTACTCCTTCCTTCCTTTCTTGTTTCCTCACTCCCACATCGTCATAATGGCTACACCAATAGCGTCCTACCTACCCACAGGAATCCACGTCGTGATAGTAGGCGCGGGCTTTGGCGGATTAACGGCGAGTATCGAGGCTAGACTGAAGGGGCACACAGTATCAGTACTGGAGAAGGTCCCAAGATGGGAGCTGCACGGCGATATTATCAGTATAAGTGAGCTCAGACCTCTCTATCTATCTCCCTCCCTTCCTCATCTCAACTCCACGAAACCAAGGTGAGAAAGGGAACCCTAATTGATCTGGTCAACGGGTGAACAGGTCAAAATGCTGGAAGGGTACTCTCTCGCTGGGACCCAGAATGGATTAGCGACAAGTTGAGCAAAGTCTGCATGAACCACAAATCCTTCATCACCCACACCCACAAGGGCGAATTCATCTTTGAGCAACCAATCGTGACCCCGGACCGCGAGCGACCAACGTACAATGGACACCGGGCGGACATTCACAGGGTTTTCTTCGACTATGCCGAGCACCTGGGTGTGCGCTTTCATATGGGCAAGCGAGTGATAGCGTACAAGGAGGATCCCAATTTGGGCAAGGCCTGGGTCGAGTGCGACGATGGCGAGACTTTCATAGGAGATGTGGTCGTCGGCGCCGACGGCGTCAGGAGTAGAGCTAGGAAGTTGGCGCTCGGCCTGGACGATAGGGTCGAGTCCACCGGATATGCGGTGTATCGTGCTTGGTTTAATGCCGAAGAGCATGGGATCCTGGGTGACCCACTTACTAGGGAATTCGCGGAGCGGGGAGACACGCACACGGGTTGGCTAGGACCTGATGTCCATTTGCTTGTAGCTACGTGTAAAGGGGGACGAGAGCTGTCATGGGTTTGCACGCATAAGGTATGATTTTTTTTTTGGAAATTATGCCTTATGCCTTGTGTTGTGGTTGTGTGTGCGTGTGGTGTGCTGACGATGAAACGGTCAGGACGACGGAGACATCGAGGAATCATGGTCCAATCCAGGGCGTGTGGAAGATGTTCTGGAACTTCTAGAAGGCTGGGACCCAAGATGTAGGGCAATCGTAAGCACACAGACATAGAATCACATGTTGGCTCTCTTGCATCCAAGCTAACCACCAATCCACCATAGGTCGCCAAAAGCCCATCATTAGTCGATTGGAAGCTTGTGCATCGGGAGCCCCTCCCCACTTGGGTCACCCCTGGCGGTCACATATGCTTGATTGGAGATGCAGCTCACCCATTCCTACCCACTTCCATACAGGGCTGCTCTCAGGCGATTGAGGATGGTGTAGCCCTGGCCACGCTCCTCTCCCTAACCCACACGGACAAGCAAATCCCGGACGCGCAGAAGATCCCCTCGGCCCTCAAGATCCACGAACGACTGCGCTACGACCGCGTCAAGTCTGCGCAGAAGAAGGGGGAGGAAGTGCGCGACATGTGGCACAAGGCGGACTGGGAGCAGGTCAGGTTGAACCCTGGGAGCATCAAGTTGCCGCGCGAGGACTGGCTGCTCAAACACGACTGCGAGAGGTTCGTGCGGAGGATGTACAAGAGGGCGCTCGCGGAGTTTTACGGTGGGGATAAGATCCCCATTACTAGCCTTGCGGCGAATCGTGAGAGCGATGAGTTCCTGATCGAGATGCCACCTACGCCCGTCGCGACTCCCAAATGCGAGGTGGAGGATCCAATGAGCGGGTGCCGGTGCAAGTAGATGGATGTTCGCAACAACGGCCACTGCAGAAACAACAACAATAACAAACGGTGACAACAACCAACGGAAAATGCATTTTCATGAGTTGGGACGGACTCTTGGAAAAAGTTTCCTTTTTACACTTCCTTCGCTTTTGCATTTCTTTGCATTTATTTCCCGGGGGTTTTTTTTTCCTTTCCAGCCTTGTCCTTTTCTGCGACAGCTTGACCTTCTCTGCTGTGACAAAGGTCCTGCCAGACCTAGTCTGGCGTTGCCTCATAACCTTTTCTTTTTTCTCTAAAAAAGTTTCCTTACTCACTAAAATAGATGGAACAGGGTGGCAAGTGGGGGTGAGGGGAACATATCATACGGTAGACGGGTGAACATACAGGACTGGGTGTTGGCGTTTTTCATATTCATCCTTAGAATTATCATACATTCCTACATGCATGCATACCTACATACATACATGCACACAAAAGCTGGTACTATACTGTGGTCCTGTATATTAGTTGGTTGGGTTTTGCATAGATTTCCTTTTTTTTTTTTTTTTTTTTTTTTTTTTTTTTTTTTTTTTTTTTTTTTTTTTTTTCATTTTCCCTTTTCACTTGTGGAAGCCTTGGTGTTCGAGTATTCGTTTGATGGGGATTTATGTATTACATGTGGATGTTTTTTTTTTTTTTTTTTTCTTTTCAAAACTTGCTTCTCCTGAAACCTTGGTTTATAGTATAGATTTCTTTTCTTTCTTTTTTTCTTTTTTCGTTCCCGTTTTCGTGCAGAAGGCCGATCCGCGGCGGGTGTGGTTTTGGGATCATATCTTTGAATGTCTGAAGCTGATAGTTCTCGTTATGGAACTTTCCATTGTAATCCGAAGTGACTTGTTATACTTGAGTTTAGCTGCCACTTTGTCCACTTTATCACGGACTTGATTTTTTCCCTCAACCTAGAAATTTCGTGTGGTGGTGGTAGTGGTGGTGGTGGTGGTTGTATTGTGCCATAAGCTAGGCACACCAGTTTCCGGCCATCCCGAATGCCGGCTACCCAACCAGCATGAAGTCAATCCCCCGAACTTGAACCTTCCAAAACAAAAAAGTAAGTAAAATTACCTTAAACTACTTTGAACTATTTATATCTACCATTTTGACATAAACTGCTTCATATCAGCGGCCATGAGTGCAGAAGAGGTTCCCCTTACCTATTACACTGGTTTTCATGAGAGAATTAGGACTTTCTTCTCTAGAGCCAGTTTGATACTTTCTATATTTAGGGATGAGGGATTAGTGTATACAGGAATTTTCTTTTTATTTGACTTATCTGTTACATATATTGAAAATTGGATAAGTTGAAGATATGATTGTATATAGTACCTGGAGGTGTCTATATGTGGAACAGAATCAAACTATGTTTCTACAATTACTGCTGAATTGATGTTGATTATTACTTATTTGGGGTTATACCTGATAAGTGGTACCTTTTGGTTGTCCCTTCCCATTTGGTTATATCTTCAGAACTGGTTGTTCTTTCCTTGTTTTGCATATCACAACTCCCTTTTTACTTCTACCTATTTGGATATCACTATCCTCCTGATATACCTACTGGATTTGTATAGTTTTAGTGATCACTTGTCCAGACTTGTTTGGATTCCATTACTTGTTTTCTTAGCCACATTATGTCACTTTTATAACCTTCTGTTCTTACAATATGGTTACCTTATTGTGCTGCATCTGTTAGCTTATTTGTTGAACAGGATATTTGCGCTTTTATTTAGATTTCCTAGTTACAATCTCTTGAATTTAAAGAGCCTGCAAATCCCTCAAGGATTCAGACTCTCAAGCCTCATAGGACTATCCTCGTTAATACTACAAGTTGAATAGTTACTGTATTAGTTCTTTACCGTTTACCTTGTGTATTGAGGGCCTAGCCATCAACTGTGCTCCCCCTATCCTAATAGTTTCCTCAGAGCCTATTTGGAATTCTCGAGAGTCTTGGGAGTGGGTTACATTTATTGCACTAGACTCAAGTATCCCTTTGATCTTCGGCAGAGGACTGATTACCCTTTGCCTACCTTGAGTGTGCAGTACAAGAAAACCTCACTGTTTCCAAGAAGGCCATGAATAGACTCCTTTCAAGACTAGCTTACCGTAGCTAGCAATAATTTCACTGTTACAGGGTAGCCAATTTGATACTATTGAATTGTCTAGGCCGTGTTCATATCAAGAAAATTGGCAAACTGTCAGGAAAGCTTGGTAAAAGTATGATAAAAGATAAAGGTTCTCAAAGGTGATAGCTATAATCCTATATTGTAGTAGTTAGGGTAAGGAGGTACGATAGCTAGCTGGAGTTATGACTGCTGTTTGAGGGTTTTTCCATTATGTGGGATTTTCAGTTTGTATATGCTTACAACCTGTATTTAGTCTACAACCAATTGGTTGAGAGCTCACTACACTTTCTCCTTCCTCTATACTAACCACTACATATGTGCATTTGTCTCCACAATTGCCTACAACTTCTACTGATGACACTTCCTACCAGATTTCTGCCATCAGAGTGTTACCATCAGGTTATGAGCACAGCTGTTTTCATTATAGAAAATCAGTGAGTTACAAACTATCATAATTGTTAGCAGGATACTAGCTTGGTGTTGAGATAAACAGACAGCTTTGGATTAGAATAATCGCAAGAAAAGTCCAAGATGCCGGTGAATGAACAGGATAGTCCATCGTCACTGACGGGGATGATTTTGAGATTTGAACATAGGCGGAGAGCCTATTCTCAATAAGCCCGACGAAAAAGATGCCAATTTTTAGAAAAGCTATGACCAATACCAAGCACAGTGCCGGAGATCCCAGAAGGCAATAGGGACTCTCCACATGGGCAAGACCAATGCAATTACGGTCACCTGTTATGGTCAGGTGTAGGACAAACCTGCGAAGATATGAGAAAGCATCAAAATAAGCTGTAAGACTACAGTCAGTTATGATGCTAATCACCTACAGAAAGAGCTGTACAAGTGTACAGTAGAAGAGGCTGTAACCGTGCTAAACTACTTAATTCAGATTTGCGAGCTGCATGACAAACTCTCACTTTGCAATCAGACACCGTTGCATGGACAACTAAAATTCTGTTTGAATTATCTGTATTGGCACAATCTTATAGCATGAGTACGAAAATACAACACAGTATTAAGAGTATACTATGTGTACGCTTGGATGAGGAGTATTGTAGTATGAAGGTAGATTTGTAGTAGTTCTTGTCCTTAAGTAAATAAAGTAGGCAGTAACCAGCTATTTATACAGGTGCGTATCCTTCATGTACTCAGTAACAAAATTGGGAAAATATTGTAAGAAACATAAGTGCGAACATGTTTGACCCTAAAAAAACTACCAAGGAAATCCCAATAAAATATACGTAATCTGAAATGGTGTAAGGGAAATAAACTGAGAGATAACACATGATAGATGACCAGTAAAAGGTCACTAGACATGGAAAGTTAACCGAGAAATCTCGCACATAAAATAAGAAATATACTCATTAATTCTCAATCATTATCATGAAATATAACCGAAAATATTATATACTCTAGCAGTAGTAATGTTCGTAGTTTTTCTAAGTAAACTAGATATAACCAAGTAGAGACATAAACAATAATACCATAGGAAAAATACATTTGAAATGAATTAAAGAATTTCAATACTTTCCCTCATTATCTACAGCCCAACAATCTCATCATCCACTCATGTACCGGTTACGCAAGTACCTTGGTAGAAATATCGGCAAGGTTTTCTGATGACACAACCTTCAGGAGTGGGAAAGAACCATTATCGATCTCTTCTTGTATTTTATGAAAATGGATATCGATATGGTTTGTTCGTTCATTAAGTGGATGGTTGGTTGCCAGCAAATTTGTGCCGGTATTGTCGGTATGTAAAGCGATCAATGTTGTAAGCCGGATGTTCCTGAGACCTTTGATGTACCATTGGATATGCCTTACTGCTAGGGACATAGCTAAATATTCCACTTCCATAGGAGATGTTGCGACTGAGGCTTGTTTCTTTGACCGTCAGGATATACAGGCATTGTTAAAAAGTAAAACATACTTTGAAAAGGAGCGGTGGGTATCAAGACAGGTAGCAAAGTCCGCATCCACATAGGTGTTAATAGTGTTTGTAGTTGTACCAGGGTAGAAGAGTCCAAGGTCTTTTGTACTGTGAATGTACCCAAGGACGTGTTTAGCGGCCTTTAGGAGGATTTTGGTCGTGGGGGAAGAAAATTGAGAGAGAAAGGATATTGTATACGCAAGATCGGGTGTGGTACTAGTTGTCAGGTACATAAGTGATCCGATTGTCGCTTTGTATGTGGACAAGTCTGGTATTTGTTTATCTACTGTCCCTTTCCGTAGTTGAAAGCCTTTTGGTAAGGGGATAGAGACTGGACGTGAGTTTTCTATACCATATCGCTTGAGGACTGACCTGATGTATCGTTGCTGGGTAAGATGTATCCTGTCTGTTGTATTGGTGATCTGTAGGCCAAGTAGGAATGTGGCTTCCCCTAAGTCCATAATCTCAAATGCGGTTGTCAGGTCTTCTATGAGAGAAGTAGCTAGAGGGGTATTGGCCGTGTATATCGCGATGTTGTCATTGTAAACCAATAGGTATATGTTGTGTTTACCGTGAACAAATATGCATGGGTCAAGGCCAGATGTTGCAAAACTCTTTGAAAGTAAGTATCTAGTGAGGAGAGCGTACCTTTCATTCGCAGATTGCTCAAGTGAATAGAAACATCGGTTAAGTAGCCATACTTTGTCTCCCTTACCGAACTCAGGTAACGGTGGCATGTAGACTTCTTCTTTCAACTCACCATAAAAGAATGCAGATTTGATATTGAATTGCTGTACTTGCCATTTGCTTTTAGAATATATTGTAAGGAGGTAGCGGAATGATTCATATAGGATGACCGGATTGAAAGTATCTTCAAAGTCAAAACCCGGCACTTGTGAGAATCCTGTAGCAACTGCCCTTGCACGGTACCGTTCTAATGTACCAGTAGCATTTCGTTTGGTTTTAAAGACCCATTTACTGTCAATAATCATGCGTCCTGTAGATTTATCTACTTTATCAAAAGTACCACTTTTCTCAAGTGGCCCTATTTCCTCATCTATTACATTGGTCTATTGTTCCTGAAGCAAGCTATTCACTACTTGGGTGTAGGTATTGGGAACCTCATCAGATGGTACAGTGACATTTCTGGCAAAGTCTTGTAGTAGGTGAACGGTTCTGCCACATCTGGTCCGTATTGTAGATGGATTTTCCGGTTTTATTTCTTGTATAGGTGATTCCGGTGATTCTTCAGGAGTTTGTGGACGGTCATAATCTTCAGGATGTTCTGGCAGTAGAGGTGGATGTACTTTGTCTTGAATATTATATATTTGGCACAATCTTAGAGCATGACTACGAAAATACAACTCAGTATTAAGTGTATACTGTACGCACGCTTGTGTAAGGAGTATTGTAGTATGAAGGTTGATTGGTAGTAGTTCTTGCCCTTAATTGACTAAACAAAGTAGGCGGCAACCAGCTATTTATACAGGTGCGTATCCTCTATATACTAAGTAACAAAATAGGGAAAACATTGTAAGAAACATAAGTGCGAACATGTTTGACCCTGAAAAACTACTAAGGAAATCTCAATAAAATATGCGTAATCTGAGGTGGTGTGTGGGAAATAAACGGAAAGATAACACATGATTCATGACTGGTAAAAGATCACTATACATGGAAAGTTAACCGAGATATCCCGCACATAAAATAAGAAATGTATGTATTAATCCTCAATTATTATCATGAAATATAAGCGAAAATATGATATACTCTAGCTGTAGTAATGTCCGTAGTTTTCCTGAGTAAACTAGAAATAACCAAGCAGAGACATAAACAAATATTACTATAGGAAATATACATCTGAAACGAATTGAAGAATTTCAATACTTTGATGCTTAGTTTGTCAATTGCTTCCGGTAGTAGTGCTTTATCGGGTGCCGTTGCTCTTTAGTAGGAAGATGGGTAGACCGTTGCAAAGGTCTCTGTTAAGGGCGCAGGTTCCTTGGGATCAAGTGGTACTATTGTCTTGGTTGTCCAGTGGAGCTAATGCGTTTTCTGAGATCTTGTGCAGAGATGGTATATATATACAGTATATCTTGCTGGAGGAAGTATATCCAACAAGGTATCCTTCCATGGCCCTGGGCTATCACTGTGTTCCTGGTTTTCAGGTCTCCTCATGTATGAGGACAAAGTATTTGGTTCCGGAGGGTCTTAGGTGGTTTACTAACGGCTTTGTATTGTAAAGAGATTCATAGGGCGTTAGTTTTCCTATGGATTGGTTAGGGAGGATGTTTCAGAGGTAATTAGCTGTTGTATCTGCTTCAGCCCATAAACGCGGTGTAAGACCTGAAAATATAGAGCATGTAGATCTGATAATAGTCCTATTGTACCCTACGGCAATGCCATTAGATTCATGAGAGTAAGGAGGTATTTAGTCATGTATGATACCCAGTGTTTCAAACATGGTTGTCATATAAGTGTGGTTTTGTTAGAACCTATACATTAGCTTTTTTGGTTGTAGATGGGAAAACAGGTTTGAAGGGTGGCAACCAGAGATAATCAATCTTGAGATAAATTCATTTTGCTTTTGCTCATCTCTAGAATAATTACTCCTCTATGAAAGAAAAATATAAAAATAAAGTACTTCTATTAAAAATTTATCTTATATGCAGGTTATACATGTATGAATTTAAATCTGTAAAAATATACTATTTACATTAATTTCGTATTATGTTTATTCTTGGAGCCTAAAGGTAGACACAACTTTTTAGATTTTGGGAATTCTTCCTCAATTGATTGATAATCTGGTAGTTCTCACTTATTAGATGAGTTTGACTCTTTTCTTCAGAAATTGTAGTAAGAGTATTATTGTTGGTTGGCATAGAGCCAATGCCTTTCCAGGAGTATTTATTAATTTTGCTTAAAGTCAGAGTCTTAAAGGGCGTTGTACTTCAGCCAGCAGCCACTGAAGATGCTAATAGCATATGAGAGCTACCTTTTATTCTTTCTGTTTTGACTGCTTTTACATAATTTATTGTTTTTGCAGTTGGCTCAGAATAGTGCCAAGTTGAGCAAACTTCACAGGGGTATAAAAGCAATACTTACTTGATATATCAGATTGTCTCTCATCTTTAATACCTATTAGTCGAAATTCTTCAGTTACACTATTATGAAATTGAACGTTGTCAATACCATTCTTCCTGATATTAAATCCTTACTACTCACTACCGTAAATTTTTAGCTAAGCCCTTTATACTTATTATTTTTATTAAAACATAGCGGATAGGGGTCCTATTGTAATAAATTTGCTTCTTAATTGCATCAGGATCTTAGGTGTTCCTCACGCAACACAATTCAATACCAAAAGCCTACTTGCTTTAAGAACTTATAATATAACAACTATAACTCATATTGAGCTTAAACTAAGTTGGGCTGATAGCCAGGAAGTGATAATATTTTTCTATGAGAAAATTTTTTTTTTCAGATATTTTACATTTTCAAATATAAATCAGGCTACAAAGGTCGTTGGATGTTGCAAAATATTTTCTGAGATATTAAGAGTATACTCTAGAAGGCAATGTATCTGGCTATGCTAAAATAAATGTTTTGTTGTTGGAGGCCAATGTGTAGGTTCTAACAAAATCACACTCATATCTTTGTTGACATATTCGCCTCCGTGATCGGTCCTGAATCGTTTAATAGTAGCATGGTCTTGGGTGTGTCTTTCTTTGATGAATTGGTTGAATACTATAACGGTCTGGAATTTGGCCTCTAGAGGATAAATCTAGGTGTACCAAGTACAATCATCAATGAAGGTGACATAGTACCAGGACTTTCCGAACGTGGGAGTAGAGAATTTCCCACTCAGATCTGTGTGGATAAACTCATAGGGATTTTCACATATTTTTTCTGTAGATTAGGGAGTGCGTTTTGTTGATTAGGACGTAATGCACGTTTGACACTGCCAGTCTTTCAGAACTTTGAGGATCATTGGATTGTCAGCGTAGTTGGTACTTTAGAGGTAGGATGGTGATGGATGTCCAAGGGCTTCATGGCACTGTTGTTAAGTCATCTTGTTCGCCACGGCTTTCTCTTATTGCACAACATAATCTTGACCTTTAGGCTTTCCCCATATTACTTCTCTTTTATACTCCCTGTATACAAACATATCCACCCCTTTACTAAGCAAAGAAAAACCATTCCCCCAAAGAAACAATAGCAAGCTAAAACAATAAGTTACTTTGACCCAACTTCGGAACCCAGAAAACATGTGTAAGGAATACAGGGGCTACATGACGGTTTGAAGGTTTGGCCATGAGCTAGACAGTTCCTCCACCACATGATTCTATTACTGAATCATTGCCTAACTTAACAGTCCCTCTACTTGGTCTTGAATGTTATGTATTTGGCACAATCTTATAGCATGAGTACAAAAATACAACAAAGTATTAAGAGTATACTATGTGCACGCTAGTGTGAGGAGTATTGTAGTAAGAAGGTAGATTGGTAGTAGTTCTTGTCCTTAATTAACTAAATAAAGTAGGCGGCAACCAGCTATTTATACAGGTGCGTATCCTCTATGTATTCAGAAACAAAATATAGAAAACATTGTAAGAAACATAAGTGCGAACATGTTTGACCCTGAAAAACTACCAAGGAAATCCCAATAAAATATGCGTAATCTGAATTGGTGTGCGGGAAATAAACTCCAAGATAATACAAGATATATGACGAGTAAAAGGTCACTATACATGGAAAGTTAACGTAGAAATCCCGTACATAAAATAAGAAATATACGCATTAATCCTCAATTATTATCATGAAATATAACCGAAAATATGATATACTCTAGCTGTAGTAATGTCCATAGTTTTCCTAAGTAAACTAGAAACACCCAAGCAGAGACATAAATAATATTACCGTAGGCAATATACATATGAAACTAATTAAACAATTTCAACACTTCTCCTCATTATCTACAGGCCAATAATATCAACATCCATGCATGTGCCGGTTTCGCAAGTAACTTGGTACAAATGTCGGCAAGGTTTTGTGATGACGCAACCTTCAGGAGTTTGAAAGAACCATTATCGATCTCTTCTTGTATTTTGTGAAAATGGAAATCAAGATATTTTGTTCCTTTGTTAAGTTGATGGTTGGTTGCCAGAAAATTTGCGCCGGTATTGTCGGCATGTAAAGCGATAGGTGTGGCAAGCCGGATGTCACTGAGACCTTTGATGTACCATTGGATTTGCCTTGCTGCTAGGGATATAGCTACATATTCTGCTTCTGTAGTAGATGTTGCGACCAAAGCTTGTTTCTTTGACCGCCAGGATATACAGGTATTGTTTAAAACAATAACATACCCAGAGAAGGAGTGGCGGTATCGAGACAGGCTGCAAAGTCCGCATCAACATAGGTGTTCATAGCATTGGTAGTTGTACAAAGGTAGAAGAGTCCAATGTCTTATGTACCGGGAATGCACTGTAGGATGTATTTGGCGGCCTTTAGGTGGATTTTGATCTGGCAGGAAGAAAATTGTGTGAGAAAGGATATTGTATACACTAGAGCGGGTCTGGTACCAGTTGTCAGGTACAGAAGCGAGCCTATTCTCGCTTGGTATATGGACCTGTCCAGTATTTATTCTTCTACTGTCCCTTTCCATAGTTGAATGCCTTTAGGTAAGGGTGTAGAGACTGGCCGAGAGTTTTCCAAACCATATCCATCGAGGACTGACTTGATGTATCGTTGCTGAGTAAAATGTATCCCGTCTGTTGTATAGGGGATGTCTAGGCCAAGTAGAAATGTAGCTTCCCCTAAGTCCCTAATCTCAAATGCCGTTTTCAGGTCTTCTATGAGAGAAGTAGCCTGTGGGATGTTGGCCGTGTATATTGCGATTTCGTCAACATAAACCAAGTAGTATATGTCGAGTTTACCGTGAACAAACATGCATAGGTCAAGGCCTGATGTCTTAAAACCTTTGAATGTTAAGTATCTACCGAGGAGAGTGTACCATTCATTCGCGGATTGCTTAAGTCAATAGAGACATCGATTAAGTCTCCATACTTTGTCTCCATTACCGAACCCAGGCAACGGTCGCAGGTAGACTTCTTCTTTCAACTCACTATAAAGGAATGCAGATTTGACATCAGATTTCCCTGGTCGCCATTTGTTTCTAGCACATATTGCAAGGAGGAAGCGGAATGATTCATATCGGATGGCTGGAGTGAAAGTATCTTCAAAGTTAAAACCCTGTACTTGTGAGAATCCTTTAGCAACACCCCTTTCATAGTACCATTCTAATGTACATTCAGCATTTAGCTTGGTCTTAAGGAGCTATTTACTGTCAATAATCTTGCATCCTGTAGGTTTATCTACTTTATCGAAAGTATAACCTTTCTCAAGTGCCTTTATTTCCTCATCCATTGCGTGTGTCCATTGTGCCTTAAGCAAGCTATTCACTGCTTGGGTGTACATTTTGGGATCCTCCTCCGATGATACAGTAAAATTTCTGCAAAATTATTGTGGTATGCAAATGGTTCTGCCAGATTTGGTCCATATCTCAGGAGGATTTTCCGGTTGTGCTTTTCGTACAAGAGGTTCCGGTAATTCTTTTGGAATTTGGGGATGGTAATAATTTGCAGGATGTTCAGGCAGTGGAGGTGGATAAACTTCGATGGTTGGTTTGTCAATTGCTCCCTGTGGTAGAGTTTTATCAGGTACTGGTACTCTCTGGTAGGAAGGTGGATAGACAGTCGCGAAAGTCTCTGATGAGGGTGCAGGTTCCTTAGGATCAAGCGGTATTATTGTCTTGGTTGTCCAGTTGAGCTGACGCGTTTCTGAGATCTTGTGCAATGATGGTATGTATATACGGTATATCTTGCTGGAGGAAGTATATCCAACTAGGTATCCTTCTATGGCCCGGGGATGTAACTTTGTTCTTGGTTTTCTGGTCTTCTCAGGTATATGTACAAAGCATTTGGTCCCGTAGGGGCGTATGTGATTTACTAATGGTTTCTTGGTGTAGAGAGATTAAAAGGGCGTTAGTTTTCCTATGGATCAGTTAGGGAGCATGTTCGGGAGGTATACAGCTGTTGTAACTGCTTTGGCTCATAAACACGGTGTAAGACCTGATAACATAGAGCGTGTAGACGTGATATAGGTCCTATTGTACCATTTCGCTACGCTGTTAGATTCATGTGAGTAAGGAGCTATTTTGTCCTAGATGATACCCAGTGTTTCATACATGGTTGTCATCTCTTTGTTGATATATTGTCCTCCGTTGTCGGTCCTGAATCGTTCAATAGCAGCGTTGTCCAGGGTATGTCTTTCTTTAATGAATTGGTTGAATACTTGAACGGTATCGGATATGGCTTTGAGAGGATAAATCGAAGTGTACCATGTACAATCATCAATGAAGGTGACATAGTACTAGGAGTGTCCGAAGGAGGGGGTTGAGAATTTCCCACTCAGATCTGAGTGGATTAACTCATAGGGGTTTTCAAATATTTTTTCTGAAGATTCAGGTTTCTGTTTTATTGATTTTGACGTAATGCAGGTTTCACCCTGCCAGTCTTTTGGAACTTCGGGGATTGTTATGTTGTCTGAGTATTTGGTACATATGAGGTAGGATGGCGAGGGATGTCCAAAGGCTTCATGCCACTGTTGGTAAGTCATCCAGTTCGCTACTGCTTTCTCTTCTTATACAACATAATCTTGACCTTCAAGCTTTCCCCATATTACTTCTCTTTGATTCTCTCAGTATACTAACATTTGCCCACTTTACTACGCAAAGAAAAACCATGCCCCAAGGAAACAATAGACCGCCATGACCATAAGTTACTTTGACCAAACTTCGAAACCCAGAGAACATGTTTAAGGAATACAGGGGCTACATGACCTTATGAGGTTTTGGCCATGGAATTGACAGTTCCACGGCCACATGATAGTATTACCGAATCATTGCCTAACTTAACAGTTCCTATACTTGGTTCAAAGTTTATAAGAAGGTCCTAGTTGCTTGTCATGTGTGAGCTTGCGCTTGTATTGATTACCCTGTTGTGTGGGTGAGGAGTCATTTGCGTAGAGAGGAGCGATGTGGATGTACTGACCAGCTTAGATATCTCTTCTTTTACCGATCTTATCTGTACTAACAGCTTTATTTTCCTTCTTCCTTTGGTTATCGCCCTTGAGTATATTACACTCATTCCAGGTATGTCCCTCAGCGCGAGAAGTTGTTTAATGTTTCTTGCAGTAGGTACATTCCTTGGATGTGGCCGCAGGTCTCCATGGAGGTGGCCTTCCTTTTCCTTTGACATCAGTGCTTTTATACGCTTTGTCATCCTCAGGGCTAACCAAGGGTCTCATGCCCAACAACTTGTTGTAGACATGATCATAGGTAAGGTCCTCCTTAGTTCGGAGGTTGTCGACGATGTTACTCATCGACTGGCGAATGGACTGGAGAAGGACTGCTACTTTGGCTGCCGGTGACTCGAATACCGATTTGAAATCAAATGGTAGAGCATATCGGTCATCGGCACAAGAGGAGGAGCAACAGTGTTGCATTCGATTCCTGAGTGTATCATACTTGTTGATAGGGTCTGCGATGGGTGCAGAGGTATCGTACTTGGTATCAAGTACAGGGTTGAGTTGTTCGAAGAATGAGGTGGTGTTTTCTCTAGCAAATTTATCTTGGAACGCTTTCCAGATGGTGGGGGGTGTGAAGTGGGTGGCCAACAAAATAAGGCATTGGGGGTCAATCGTTTCAAGGAAGTAGGTAGAGGCCCTTTGGTAGCGATCGCGAAATTCATCTATTCTCTCCAAGTTATTATTTCCATCTTCATCCTCTCCTGCCTTAGGCAGAGTTTCCTTTTCAGTTACACTGTCCCAGCAATTATATAAGGTAAGGACATATTCCAAGATATCTCGCCTGGTCCGGTAATTATCAGGGCGAGTGAGCTTTGGACTAGAGCTCAGTTTGTAACTGGGTGCTCAACAATGTTTCGAGTTGTTCGTATCAGATCTGGGGTTTGGTGTAGGAATTTCTGGAGGAGGACCGGTGGTTTCTGCCGTGGCCATTTTGGCTTGGTAAAGGCAAAGTGACTTTCCTTACTAAGTACCAGTACTTTGCTTGGAACTTCCTAGTGGTTGTAGCTAGGAAATTGCACTTGGCGTAAGAACCCGGATATAGTGAGGGAGGAAAACTCGGACTTTAGCGAGAAGCACCAAGGAGCGCCAAGACTTTTTCATATCGATTTTGCAAGAATGTTTCACTAGGAATGTTTCATTGGGCGAACGATGTTTCGTTTCAACCGGTGTTTCATTTCGAATGAAATCTTTTGATGTTATACAAAATACTTTCAGTGGAAATTAATTTTTTACGTTTCGGAAGGAATTTGTCTTGTCGTAAAAGAGGATAGTGTGTGAATGCAAGTCATATAGCTATGGATAAACCGGGCTCATAACTTGTTTGAATTATGTGTATTGGCACAATCTTTTAGCATGAGTATGAAAATATAATACAGTATTAAGAGTATACTATGTGCACCCTTGTATGAGTAGTATTGTAGTAAGAAGGTTGATTGATAGTAGTTCTTGTCCTTAATTAACTAAATAAAGTAGGTGGCAACTAGCTGTTTATACAGGTGCATATCCTTCATGTACTCAGTAATAAAATAAGGAAAACATTGTAAGAAATATAAGTATGAACATGTTTGACCCTCAAAAAACCAACAAGGAAATCCCATTAAAATTTTCGTAATCTGAAGTGGTGTGCGGGAAATAAACTGCAAGATAACACATGATACATGACCGGTAAAAGGTCACTATACATGGAAAGTTAACCGCGAAATCCAGCACATAAAATAAGAAATGTACACATCAATTCTCAATTATTATAATGAAATATAAATGAAAATATGATATACTTTAGCTGTAGTAATATCCCTAGTTTTCCTGAGTAAACTAGAAATAACCAAGCAGAGACATAAACACTATTACTGTAGGAAATATACATCTGAAACGAATTGAAGAATTTCAACAAATTCCGTATCTTCAAAGGGCTACCCAAGACACTGGAATGGATAACCTGGATAATACTCAATAAGGGATCTCTACCATAACTCATATTGATCTCATTGTACAACAAACTAAAAACCATACTTACTGCCATGAAAGTTGAAATACGTAGAGAGAAAGCAATCCAGCCTGGCCTAGCACTCTTTATCAAACGACACCAAAAGAAGAACAGCTCTGCTAAGACGACCAGCAATATTAAAAAGGGGAGTCCAATACCTCCGTGAAGCCATACAAAGCCAAGTTTACAGGCACTTGCCCTAACTGCAGAAAACAGGGTGATAAACTTCGCGCGTATTGAGCAAAAGTAAGAGCAGGGGACGCAGGAACTCAAGGAGCGTGGCCAAACACCACTCACATGGGACGCGCTTGTTAGGCACTAATAATTCCCAAGACGATTAAATGATACTCACGAAGAGAAAGAGGATGAGTCCAAACCTCCACTGACAATCATGCCCGTCCTGGGCAGGCGTTCGCCCTCGCAGTCGACCCAGGCACCTTGTAAAGTTTGTAGTTCACTTAGAATAAAGAGTAATTGGAACACATCTTCCAACCCTGTATAAGTCCTGCCGTCACGGTCTAAGGGTATAAAGTCACATGGACATCTCGAGGTCACGTGATCAACTCCCAGGTCTAGCAGGGTTATTGGACGATGGAGATATTTTGTACCAAACGGGTTTGCATGTGTAAATATATCTGCAAGAGGATAACAGCAATCCAACAAAGGGGTTATTGCCTGACTTCCAAGAGGATAACTCTGTCTTGAAATTGCAGGTCGAAAGGAAGAAATCAGTGGGTCGGATAAAGAGTAATGAGCGATATTATCTTATGAGCCTATGAGGCGACTGAGGTCACTGATGCAGGGCGACAAGATCATTGATCACCTCATATATGGATAAGGGTCTACAGATCGGAAGACTCCCATTGGAATATAGGATACTATCATTCCACTGCAATGGGCCAGATAACCAAAGACCATAGATGTGAGACTAAGTTCTCTGGGTCAAACGGGTTGCGCACTTGTTGACCATAGTAGAAAGATCTTAGAAGTTGTAAAGCCATGGGATTAAGGTCACAGGGTATAAATACCAGGGCATTCCCCGGTCTTAAATAGAGCATCAAGCAACAGAGAAGTGGTCTTATCAATCTCGTAAGTTTTATTCAAAATCTTTACCTGCGAGCCTTCCTAGATAAGATCCGTTTACCATAAAAGATTCAAGCCTAGTCCGATTCACTTGCCCTTAGAATCGACTACCCTTAACAGTATATTGATATTTTTCCTTGTCACTAAGGCTCTATATATGACTATCAGTTACCTCGAAGTCATACCACTGGAATCAGACAATCGGTTAGCTGATTCCACCCATCTCGTGGAGTCTATAGTTGAACCTCTTCTACAAAACCTTTTCACTCCTATCGAAACCATCCTATACGACTACCTTCCAGAGATCGAGTTCCTACTGAACCCCTACGAACCCTCACGGTTCACTGATCCTAAACTTAACCCCATACTACAAGATTTCTCTAAAATCTATAAAGAATTTTACTGACTATCCTTCCGGTGGTACACATTCATTGATCAAGACAGCAAGGATAGTGGAACATCCAGTTCCTTACATTTGAATGCATCATTTACACCTCCGCTTGGGGATTAGAAAGATATCCTAACTCCCATTAAGCCATGTCCTCTAGACAACAACTGTGGATACGGACAAAGCTATGTCCGAAATCGAAGAAGTATCTCTGCTATGAAGCGACCATGCACCTGGAGACTCCAGATAGCCTTTAGCTCTTTGCCATCTCTCACATCCCAGTGGAGTGAGAGAGTCACCGCAGGCACTCGCTCCAGTACCCCAAGACCTCCGGATGCTGGAAACCCTGCCTGGGAAAAATTGGCAGGACGCATTGGACAAGCCAGGAGCATGTTCGACCGAAACCTTAGAGAATTGGTTGATACTGCTCTTCTGACATACCATGAACTGTCATGTCAAGCACAGGTGCAGGGAGCCTAACTTCAGCACTATGTACACCATATCGCACACAGTGAACAGGTCATGGAAGAAGAACTAAAACAGCTCCATACTGGCTTGGCGATGCAGGCGGAAGAGAGGATCATACAGCAAAAGGCAACTATTAACAAGTTGGAGGCAAAGTTACCAGTTCAAGAACAACGGGCTACACACTTTGAAGCAGAAAGTACTCAACTTCATGCTAACATTGGTGCAACAGGACGGGAATCTCTTGACCGAGATTACCAATTAGAAGAAGCCCTAGCCTGACAAAGTGACAAACTCCTGCAACAGCAGGTCACGGTGCAGGAAGAATATTAGCGTACTAGAGGAGCATTGAGAGAACTCCACTAACGATTAGAACAAGAACACATTCAGAGAGAAGCCAATGACAAGAGGGAGAATGCAGCCACAGACCAAATGAGTCGTATGTTGGTCCGAATAAATGAGGCAGCAATGCAATAACAAGTTGTAAGAAACCAACTCAGTGTATGGGAAAAACTGGACCTACAACCAGTGGAAAAATCAGGGTTGGAAAGGTGAACCACCACTGATGGATGTGAAGAAATACGCTTCATTCCCTCTTGTGACAAGGGAAAAGGAGACGATTGTGGAGAAGGAAACAATGGTGATGGCAAAGGACCACTACCCACTCCCCCGGCAAATGCATCCAACCCGGGATACTATAACACCGACTTGGAAGACGGAGATGGCCCCTCTCGACGAGGTGGTAAACTATCACGAGTTGCTTTACCAGGTCGAAAGTTCGAATCCGAAGCATATGTGTGGGTCGACCGATTGCCACAAGCATGAGTCAGGACCAACCACTGGCAAGAGGATCCACCATCCAAGTTCAAAAATAAGCCTACTCAGGATGTGCGAGTATGGTTATTAAATTGTGAGGACTACTTTGGGAGAAGCCCTTGGGAATGGGAGGACAATGAAGAGCTTATCAAGTATGCATTAGGAAGGATGGAAGGAAACTGAGGTGGCCACTTTCGCAATAACTTCCTGGAAGAAAAGGACGGGGGACCTCGGATACCCAAAACTGGAAGGTTATGATTTTGGGGTACCTTCTGGGCCGCGGTTACAGAACGATTCTCAGTATTGCATAAGGCGCAAAAAGCCTTAGCAGAGATGGAAAAGGTCAGGTACACAGGGGATATAGAGAAGTATCCCCTCACCATAGAAAACTATAACATCGAGGCAGCAGTATCCGGAATAGCCTGGACAATCAAAATCCAGCGTCAACTCCCTATTGAAGCTATGCGAACACTATCACAGGAAAATCATGATTTCGATAGTGAATAGGGCAAGGTAGTCTGCGGGGTTACCAAGGCAGAGGAACCATTTAAGGAACAACAAGGGCTATTCTGAAAAAACGACTATGTAAAAGGTGACTCCTAGAAAAGAAATTGCAAGAAGGAATTCAAGTCCAGCAAAAGCACAGCTGGAAATAAAAAGTGGAAAACTTATAGGGCAGCTGAAAAAGCTCCCTACAAATTGGAAAAACAAGCTGTGAAAGGAAAAAAAACCCTTGCTGTAGGAAAGGTTAAGTACACAAATTGGGTGGAAGCTCATAAAGGAATCCGAAGGACAAATTGATAAGTGAAAGAAAGGCAATGAATGCACACATTGCACTTTGGCCAACCATACTTGGAAATTCTGTAAGAAGCAGGCCTAGGTATTGGTTATAGGACAAAAACGGGGATATTTAAAGCCCCACTATAGACAACCCCTAGCAACAGCAGCACCCCAGGAGCAAGCGGCACTCACAACTAGCGTAAACCAAGCCAACTAGCGCAGAATTTGGTAACTGGATGACATGGATGAAACCATAAAACAGTTTTCAGGCACTGGCAGAAATGGAGACCAGTTACTCAGTTATAGACCTGTTCTCGAAACCGATATCAACAAGGGGGCTGGACCTCTACAAGGTCCAACTAGCAGGTTTTGTGCACTTAACTTGGGGAAACTCAAAGCCAAGCAAGAATCAAAAAGCAATCCAGACCTACAGGAGTAATGCAGACCAAAGAATGACTGGCAAGAAAGAAGTGATTAATTTGGACGGAGGCTCGTGGTAGTCTGGGACTAACTCTGGGAACATGAAACTCAAAAAGAAGAATGCAGAGGGCAACATTTGATGTATATCTAACCTTAGTATGGAAGACGGTCAAGGAAACCAGCGTCCATATAAACCTCAAAATCTTTACCATAGATCCAAAGAAGAGTGGACAGACTAGCGCTGACTAGAGACCTCTTAAGAATGACAAGAGGAAATAAGTCTAGCCAGGATCATGAGAAACCTTCCCAGAACGAATATATATTATGGGTCGGCTGAACAATGGAATAATTGAATAAACGGAACTGAATTCCTGACATCAAGAAAAATGAAGTTGAAAGAAAATGAGAAACTTCGGCTACCTGGTTCACATGCTAAATGGAGCCAGGTAAAGCCATCCCGAACATGGACTCCAGCTTTGTGGACAGGATAGGCCTGATAGACTTATGTGTTAATGTAGGCAATGCGCGAAGAATCCCCAAAGTACAAGAAAGGTGACTAGTACCAGAGCATACGAGTTTGGCTCCAGTTAGGTAAAGGCAGGAAGGTGCCTGGGCAAATAGCAGGTGATTTGGAACCCTTCGACAAGGGGTAAAGACGGCTGTAAGTAGGCTGCCTAGGACACCAAAGACCAAGATTGAAGTTTGTCTGAGGAGGCTTCAATAGCTGAAACCCTGCAGGCATGGTAACAAATACCCTTGCTACCATAACTACGAACATGTCATACAAGAGACCCGCACAGGCCCCAAGTGGCAATAACAAGAGAAATCAGACAAAAGCACCAGCCCCGCCTTATTATTCATGCCCAGAAGGCAGGGCAACCATTACAGCCAAGGGAGAACGAATACAAATTTGTGTGCTATTAGACTTGGGATCTAATATTTTCTGATTAACCATGAACTGGTTAACAAACATTGCTTGTCATACCACACACGCGTAAATAGCTGGAACATTTATACCTTCAAGGAACTATAGCATCAAATAGGGGAAAACACAACACACACCAGATCCTGTTAGAAATTGGGACCAATACCCACCGATATCACATTTCAAGCGAAATTGTCAATGCTGGCAAATATGACCTTATCATCCACTTTGGATTGTAGAATACAGAACATCCCATAAGGCACATCGAGGATGCGCAAAAATAGTTGTTTAAAGATGAAAAATGGCAGAGTCAGGTTAATAAAGAAGGCAAGACCAAACATTTGAAAGGGACGAAACTGTGGCCAATGATCCAGAAGCCCGACATATTCAAAGAACTGAGGTTGCCTTCACTACGCTACCAGATACAAAGAAGTTCCTGCAAATACCTAAGGAATACCAGGAGTTTAAGAGGGTTTTTGCACCAGAAATAGCAGAGAAACTAGTGGGAAGAAGAACCTTTGACCACACAATTGATTTGATACCCGGCGCAGTACCACCACGGGGCCCGATATACCATATGCCAGCTCAACACCTGGATTTTGGAAGCAAATTCCTGCAGAAAATACAGGTTCAGGGTAAAATACAGGAGAGCAAATCTCCTGCAGGGGCAACAATTTTATTTTTCCCTAAACCTGATGGTTCAAGGAGGCTATGTGTTGATTACCCACAGTTAAATAAACTAATAGTGGCCAACAAGTACCCACTACCCCTAATGAGCGTGCTCCGCAACAGGGTGGCTGGGGCCCCAGATATTCACAAAGCTAGATATAAAAGATGGCTATCACCTCAGGAGAATTAAAGAAGGAGATGAGTGGAAAACAGCATTCCGGACCCAATATGGCGACTTTGAATATAATGTAATGCCATTTGGGCTGGTACATGCAGCGGCCCCATTTTAGGCTTTGATGAACAAAGTTCTGTAGGAATTCTTAGATAATGGGGTGGTGGTATACCTTGACGATATCCTGATTTACTCCAAAACGGAGAAGGTGCAGATTGACTTCGTCAAGAAGGTCCTTTCTCGCTTGGAAGAATATCATCTAGCTGTCTCAACTACAATGTCAGTTTTTCACATCAAGACAGTGGAGTTTTTGGATTATATTGTGACAATCGATTGAGTCACTATAAGTGAAAGAAAGGTCACAAGCATCAAGAATTGGAAGGCACCAAGATCTGTAAAGGAGGTGCAATAATTCATTAGCTTTGGAAATTTTTACTGACAGTTTCATTAAAGATTTACCCCAAATCTGCAAACTAATTACAGAAACGTAGAAGGGCGACCCCAGGATATTTAGCTGGGACCCAGAACAAGACCTGGTGTTGGAGTAAACTATAAAAAGATTCATCTGCGCCCCAATACGCAGTCATATTCACACGGTCAGAGAAACTATTGTGGAAACTGACACTAGTGATTTAGTGCTATAGTTTGTCTGTTCACAGTTTAAGGACAACAAGCTGAATCTGGTGGCTTTCCACTCCCGAAAGCTGAGCTTGGCTGAACAAAATTAGGAGATCCATAATAAAGACCTGCTAGCAATCCTGGAAGGATTCAAAGAGTGGAAACAGTACCTGGTGGAAACAGAAAAACCTGTGACAGTCTACACTGATCACCAAAATCTACAAAACTTCCTTACAACCAAGGTATGGAATCCGCGGCAGATACGGTTGGCTCAACAACTGGAAAATTACAATTTCAAAATTGTCTATCTAGTGGTAAAAAGAGGCGGAAAGCCAGATGCATATAGCCGATAGCCAGAGTACTCTCCTGAAGCGGGAGCCACGTATAGCGAACATTCTATACTCATGCCTTCTCACTTTCAAATCACACTAGTGCAGTGTTACGGGGTAGCCAATTCTGTACTGCAGAATTGCCTAGGCCGTGCTTGTATCGAGGAGGTAGGAGAGTTGTCAGAAAAGCTCCGGTAAGAATAAAGATAAAGGGTAAAGATGATTTCTCAATAGCTTGTAAAGTTGTTGTTACTGATAACTGAATATATTGTTAAGGTCTCTTCTCCGTTGCTTGATGATCCCTTAACTATCGGGAACTGCTAGCTCTTTATACAATTCTCCCAGTACTTATGTTAGCCATATATATGAAGTATCCTTAGATATCATGGCCAGGGTCATGGTAAGTGGAAACCCAGTTTGACCCTGAAAATGTATACCCCGCTCGGTCCAATGATCCCACGAACTATTTAATATTCTGAGGGTGTCTAGCACTCCACCAGTAAATAGCCTTCGATTCATTTGCCAAATGAACTAAGTTTAAGTAGATGTAGCTCAGTTGCCAATATCTTACGGAATACCACTTGATCAGTCTGGATGGCCGTCTTTCCTGCATATATGCACTCAAGTGCATATGCATGCGGATTATCAAGAGTCATAGTCCTCCATACATTAGAGTCTAGATCTTTCACCGAGGCTGAGCAGCTCTGCTATAGACACTACTTCTTGCCAGCATGGGTTGTAGTCATATAGTAACCTCCCGGTTCTCTATACTATCACATCAACTAATTTGTACCATTTCCCATATGTGTAACATACAGTTAAACTAACTAGAAAGTTTGGAAAGATTAATTAGCATAGAGTTTACAGGTTCCTTGTGAATAAAATTCCTATCCTTAAAAGCACAAATGCCTATGAAAGTGTCCCGACTAGCAGCCGGCCATGACCTTTATGCACTAGAGAATTTCATGATTCCAGCAAATGATAACGGCTGATAGAAACAGGAATTGCCATGGGATTGCCAATGGGAACATACGCGTGCTTAGCACCACGCAGTGGAATAGTAGCCAAATCTGGGATCAGCATTGGCGGTGGAGTAATTGACGCTAATTACACTGGAGAAGTCAATGTTATCATAATGAACCATGGAAATTGAGATTGCCATGTGCGCAAATGTAACCTACTCCCAAGTATCTCGACAATCCCAAAGGGACTCTGAAGATACTATTGGGATAGAGGGAGAAGTGTCGATGGATAGGTCTTCGATAGACAAGGTAAAAGGTATGGAACTAATAGAGTGACTGTCCAACTTGTAGTAATAAGGATGATAGTCCTGGGAGGCTTGAGAGTCCGAATCCTTAAGGGATTGCAGGCTCTTTAAATACAAAAGATTGTAGCTAGGAAAACTTAACAAAAGTGCAAAAATCCTGTCCAATAAACATGCTAACAGAGGCAGCATAACAAGGTAACCATATTCCGAAAACAGAGTGTTAAAAGCGACAGGATGGAGCTAACAAAACAAGTAATGGAATCCAAACAGGAAGGAATAAGAGATCGCTAATACTATACAAATCCAGTAGGTATAGCAGGAGGATAGCAATACCCAAATGGGTAGAAGCAAGGAGGGGTAGTGATAAGCGAAACAAGGAAAGAATAACCAGTTAGGAAGTTATAACTAAGTAGGAAAGAACAACCAAATAGTAGCGCTTATTAGGTATAAACCCAAATAAGTAATAACCAACATCAAGTCAGTAGTAATGGTAGAAACATAATAGGATTCCGTTACATTCCCCTTAAAAGAAATAAAACAAACAAAACCTTAAGAAATAACCTAAAGGGCTTAATGACCAACCCGCCTTTGGAGCATACCACTCAATTTCAAAATAGATAAACTTATCAGTAAACATATATCCATCACAGGTGTCAGGACCTTATACCTTTATTAGCCCCATAGTTCCGAAAACAACATCATGAAGCAGTTAGCTTTCCATCTCAGATTAGTCCAAGGTGGAGAGTATTGTGGTGGTATCAGATTCTGAGTAGTCTGAGTCTTGAAGGGGTTTCCCAAATCCGTCAGGGTCAAGCTCAGGTGAGAGGGGTGCATGCTTTGGATTCTGGAGTGTCCATGGAGATAAAGTCTCGCTATGGGACCAAGGGAGTTTGAAAGGTATCGATTCATTGTAGGTATCGAACAAGTAGGATGTGATTAGGGTGCTGGCGCCTTCTAGGTTGTAGAGGGGTACCCATGTTGCTTCGATTTCGTCATAGCCTTTCGATTGGATTAAGAACTGTCTCTTTCTGCGATATATTCGATCTTTGAGTATCTTTTCGATTTCCCTTTGCTCTTGTCCACTGGCATCGATGGTGACAGGCTCTTGGATATGGGTTCAGGTGTTTCTGGGAAGGCGAAGGGGTTTGGTCTTAGCTAAATGCGAAGATGGCTGCAATGGATCTATGGGTGGATTCCTGCCATCACTGGGGGGAGTATGAGTTTGTAGTTGTTGTGTCAGTCTGGTCCTTCGCTCATTTAGAAGGTCCTAACTATGTCCAACTAGTTTGTGGTTTCGTCCAACCTTATGGACATAGGGTGCTGACTTAAGAATAACTTCAGTTTCATTAAGGATGATTGGGGGTACATCCTTTCTTCTGTTTTCGCTAGTAGTGGTTAGGCATGCTCTGGCCTTCTTGAGGGCAGCTCTGGCGAGTTGCTGGTTCTTCATGATCTGGGAAGCAATCTTGTCTGCTACTGTTACTGAAGTAGGGAGAACTCTGACGCTGGGGAGGAGGTTTGGTAGTCTGCTAAAGGTGATTTCAAAGGGGGAGAGTTCTGTGCTATCGCTGGGAGCTGCATTGATTGCAGTCTGCACATGAAGTAAGTGGCGAACCCACTTGGTTCCTTTTGGGATAACAAAGTTCCTAAGGCATGGGCGAATAGTTCTGATTCTGTGCTCAGTCTGTCTATTGGTCTGGTGATGGTAAGCTGTTGCCATATTGATATAAACATTGAGATTTGCTATAAGCTATGTCCAAAAGTGTGAGATAAACTCGGGGTCTCTATAAGACACTAGGGAGGTAGGGAAACCATGAATGGAGAAAACTCGCTCAATGAGGATAGGAGCTGTTATGGCAGATGTGATGTTCTGGGAGACTGGTATGAGGTAGGTAAAGCCACTGAATCGATCCAAGACAACCATGATGAGTTCCAGTTTGGAATCGCTAGGCAAGGGTCCTGTAAAGTCAATTGCAAGTAATGAGAATGGCTGTCTGGGGACAGGGAGGGGGGTGACTGATCCTTCAGGGACAGTGGTAGGTTGCTTGTTGAGCTGATATAGGTAACATCTGCGCACATAGTCTTTAAAATTGTTCCTCATGGAGAGCTAGTAGAAGTGTCTTGAAGCATATTCAAAACATTTCTGCCAACCCATATGTGCCATTTGTTCATGGGTAATGCGCACAATTTCGTTCTGATGTTAGCACCTTGATAGCTTGCTTCATAGGGGACATAAGGACAGTCTCTACTGTCTTCCTTCCCCTTTCTTAAGAGAACTCCATCATATAAGAGCCAGTCAGGGTGATCGATGGCCTTGGCAACTACCTCAAGGAGAGGGTCATTCTGAGTAGCATTTCGAATGCAAGTCTACCACCTTCCTTTCATGTAGTTGGTAAGGTTAAAAACACGAAGGTCAAGCTGTGAAGAGGGCTGATCAAAAGAAGTAGTCCTCATAATCTACTGGTGCTTCTGGGGTAGAGAGATCGCATCCTTGGTCGATGTCCGGTATTTCTCTTTCTTTTCCCTTATCAATAACTGTATGAAAGACTGGGTAGCCATCATCATCGTGGAGGGGAGGGGGAATAGCCCATCTGTGTTCTGCTCTGTGCTTGGGATGATGAGGGGACACAAAGTTGGAGCAAGAGTAGAGGGGCACGGGTCCTGGAATATCGTAAGATCCTTAGAGAAAGTATCCTGCATTCTTTCCATTTTGGTGGGTTTGACATTCGTCTCAGACACAGGCAGTCCAGTGCATGGCTCTGTGTCTATTAGATTCAAGAAATTGGTCTAGTTCATTGACTGGGGGTCGAGGAGGGACTGTTGTGGGCAGAGGGTTAGGTTCAGTAGGTGTGCTGCGGGGGGCGATGTTTCTGGAGGTGATGACTGCAAGGGATTCCAATTGTGAGATAGAATCATGGATTGGTTTAAAGCAGTTGGTGATAGCATCTGGATGCAGTGGTTGGTACATATCTCCAGGAGGATTGTTAATTATTGCCGCAAAGCAAGACAGTGGAGCTTTAGCTCGCTCAATAAGTACTGTGGCCTGGGATGGCTCTTGACGGTTGCTGAGATAGGAGGACGTCTTCACGATTTCACAACCTTGGATGGCATTGGTTGCAAGCGCTAGGGTATCTGCTGCTTTGTCCATGGCTTGCTCAATAGTATCTGGGTGGTGACTCGCTTCTTGGGGGTTGGAGGGGTCTGAGCTGGTACTATGATGTGAATTCCTCATCAAGTACTGTTCTGGAGCAAGAATGAGAGAGGGTACTTGAAGTGTGAGGGCAGAAGAATGGTCTTGGGCATGTGCGATGTCGAGGTAGTGTATTGATACACTGTTCATGGCGGAGGAGGGGGTCATTATAGCCTTTTTTTCTGTAGGATCTTCAAGTATTTGGTCTTCTTCACCAGGGGTGTCATCATAGATCCTTGATAGTGCATCTGCAAGGAAATTGTCTTTGCCAGGTCAGTGTATGATATCGAAATCATAAGATTGCAGGAACATGCGCCATCTTGTTTGGTGGTAAGATAGGTCTGTCTGCTTCAGGAAAAAGGATAGTGCCTTGTTGTCAAACACATCAGTGAACTTGGTGCCATATAGAATGGGCTGGAATGCCTCAATGGCATCCACAATCGCCCATAGTTCCAATTCATGGATAGGGTAGTGCAGCTGACTTGTTGCAAACTTTCTGCTGTGGAATACGGCAGGGTATGCTTTCTGATTTGATGGTCCTTATTCAACTCTTGCTCCTGATCCAACTTTAGAAGCGTCAGTAATGAGGTATATTGGATCAGCTGATGTCTCATATGAGATGGGTCAGAGTGGTATTTCTTCCTTGGCCAGACGCTTAACCTGTTTGAAGGCTTCCTCATGCAGGGGTCGGTATTCAAACACACCTTGGGAAATTAGGTCCGAGATGGGGGCAGTAGTGGAGGCAATATGTGGGAGGTATTGTGCATGATATATCACAACTCCAATAAGGGTCTGAACTGCTTTTTTCGAACTTGATGAGGGCCAGGCTTGGATGGATGGAATTTTTTCAGAGTTTGTATGAATTCCTCTCTCATCTATAACATGTCCTAGTAGAGAGAGCTTGAGGGCGAAGAATTTGCAAATGGCTGGCGATGCTTTGATATGGTGCTGCTGCAGTCTTCCAAAACTGATCTGATGTGCGAAATATGGTCCTCAACGGTTTCTGAGTAGATGGTAATGTCATCCATGTATGCCCAAACGAAATTTCCAATAAATCCATCTTGGACAAACTCTAAAACTCTCATAGCTGTAGCAGGGGTATTGGCATCTCCTTTCAGCATAACTCTGCATGCCAAGGATCTAAATGGTGTCTTGATGGTTTTGTATTTCTCATCGCTAGGGAGGACTCAAATTTGGAAGTACCAATTTGCTAGGTCTATTGTGGATCTGAACTTTGTTCTGGCACGATTTTTGAGTATCAAGGCTTGGTTGGGAATCGCTCCATGGTCCTTGATAGTAATATCATTCCAGGGCACCAGGTCTGCAAGCAGTCTGATATCGCCATTGGGTTTCAACTTTGGGAATATGTTGACTGGGTTGTGTGCCTGGCCTGGGTAAATGAATCCTTTTTCTTTCCAGTCCTCGATCAGCCCTCTGTATGCAGGCATGATCTTGTCAGGGAATGTGAAGAATCTCTGATTATGGTCCGAAATTGTGTCCTTCAGCTGGATATGATGGTTAACATCTCTCAAGGGTGGTAATTACACTGTCTTCTTGCCAGGGAATACTGTAGGAAACTCGGAAATAAAGTCAGGGGCATCTGCTTTATTCATGGCTGAAAATCATTCATGAGTTGCTTTCTTGCAGGTCAAGGTAATTCCTTTGTCATGGAAGGTGATAATAGATTTTCCGCAATCTATTACAGTATGGTGTGCAGTAAGGGGAGTTATTCCTAAGAAGATATCATAGTTGTCCAGGGAACAGACTAGGGCTTCCGAGATATCGCGGCTTTCCTTGTCAATCTGGATGACAGGTTTAGCCACATAGTTGATTGCCGAGCGTAATCCTTTAACTGCCATCTTCAGATTGATAGTGCTTTCGTAGTCTCTGGTAGGGATTTAGTGGGTAGTGACAAACCTTCCTGATATCATGTTGTCTCCTGTGGTACCTGTATAGAATAGTTCCTTTGTTTTATGGCCATTGACTGTAATATATACTTTGAGGGCTTGAGATTGAGTTCCACTAGGTCCTGCCTGGTTTGTGGTAACTGGACTGATTCCATAACTTGGGGATCGTCTCACTGGGTGTGGCATATTCTCCTAATATTCTGGGGTCTCCTGGTTCTGCTAGCGCCTCCATTCCCTCGCTGCTGGGTACTCCTCTATTTCTTCTTCTCAAAGCAGCTATTGGCGTAGTGTCCATGTTTTCCACAATAGTAACAGTCATTGTCTCTCCTGCGCTGATCCTTCGCAGCTATGGATACTCTTGGATGGAGAGAGGTATTGTGGGATAACCTTGGTTGATTTCGCTGCGTGCTGCTTTGGGGGCACTTGGGTGCTTGTTGGGAAACTGTATTAGTGGTTACATTTCCTTGACGATTTCCATAGAGCCCTGTGGAGTGGGCAATTGCATCTCGCTATTCTGCTATCTCCACTAGCTGGTCAAAGGAGGTATCTGAAGTGATGTGTGGTTTCACTTCTCGCTTGAGTTTGATATCCATGGGATCTAGGAGTCTCTGCTTCACTGTGTAGTCCGAAATTGTTCCTTGAGGGGGACTGTGTCACAAGATTTCTAGTCTGATTACAGTATCAGGAACCTGTGCTGTTGTTCCGCCGGTAGTTTGCTTGACTTGTAGCCACTGTTCATAGATTTTGTCTGTAGATGTGGAAGGAAGGAAGTAGGCCACAAATTTCTGTTTGAGTCTAGCAACTGTGTGGTGTCCTTTGGATACTTCATATTGGGTGAATTTATCGAGGGCTTTCTTATGCAATAGGCACAATAGTATTGCAGGGCTTCAAGGACATCATCACTTATGCCAAAGCTGGCGATGTATCGATGGACTGTGTTGAACCATGTGTTGACTCTCAGTGGGTTACCATATTTTCCTTCTCCTGTGAATGTAAATGGTGCAGGCTATTAAGGATGATTATTTCCCTCTGGTTGAACTGATATGGCGATGGGTGCAAGACTTAGATTGCTTGGTGGACTAGGTGGATTAGGTGGTCTTGGTAGACTTGGTAAATCGTCAGGTGCAGGGCTTGGTTCTCTGGGTTGTCTTGGTAGATTGGGTGGTATAGGTGGCGAAGCTGGGGGTGCTGGTCCGTAAGCGTCCTCTGAACTGGAATCTGAATCTGATTCTGAGGTTGGTTCTTTCTTGGATTAGACTTCATGGTGAAGCTGTTCTGGTACTTGTCCTAGGACTGGTTATTGGACTTGTTCTTGGACTTGGTCTGGAGCTTGGGCTTCGGCATGGTCTTGGGCTCGGTCTTGGTCCTCTTCTTCGCTGCTGCTGCTATCTACTGAAGATAGTTCTGATTCCTCAGATGGTGGTGCAGGTAGGGGACCTGGCGCTTAACTTTGGCGTCCTAAGGAGGATGCTACTGATCCTCTAGTCAAGTGCCTTATGGTATCTCTTGGAAGCGAAATGGTTGTTAGCTAGGGTGAGCTGGTCTCGCCAGGAGTCCGGTAAAGGCCTTCTTGGAAACAGGGAGGTGTACTAGTACTGCAGGGTCAAGGTAGGTGAAGGGTGATCAATGCTCTGCCGAAGATGAAAGGTATACTTGAGTCAAGGTCTAAAAATGTAATCTACTCCCAAGTACCTCGAGAATCCCTAAGGGACTCTGAAGATACTATTAGGATAGGGGGAGAAGCATCCATGGATAGGTCCTCAATACACAAGGTAAAAGGAATGGAACTAATAGAGTGACCGTTCAACTTGTAGTATTAAGGATGATTGTCCTGTGAGAGTTGAGAGTCCGAATCCTTAAGGGATTGCAGGCTCTTTAAATACAAAAGATTGTAGCTAGGAAAACTTAACAAAAGCGCAAACATCCTGTCCAAGTAACATGCTAACAGAGGTAGCATAACAAGGTAACTATATTCCGAAAACAGAGTGTTAAAAGCGACCGGATGGAGCTAACAAAACAAGTAATGGAATCCAAACAGGAAGGAATAAGAGATCGCTAATACTATACAAATCCAGTAGGTATAGCTGTAGGCTAGCGATACTCAAATGGATAGAAGTAAGGAGTGGTAGTGATAAGCGAAACAAGGAAAGAATAGCCAGGTAGGAAGTCATAACCAAGTAGGATAGGACAACCAAATAGTAGTGCTTTTCAGGTATAAACCCAAATAAGTAATAACCAACATCAAGTCAGTTGTAATGGTAGACACATAATACGATTCCGTTACCCAAAGGTAACAGAATAGCACAAATGATCATTGATAACATAAACTTAGCTCAGGCCACGGAGGTTGATGGACTTGAAAACACTGCTAGAGGCAAAACTGGATTCGGACGGACAGAAGTATCACCAAGAGGCTCAACTGTGACACGGAACCAGGTAGTTGTCGCCTACTTGTAAGACAACTAAACCGAAAATGAGTTCTTCGATGAAATAGACCACCAAGCGAGACAAAATCAAGGAATAGTCCTGATGTGTAAGACAATATTATCTAAGGTCGATATTTAAAAATATGACTAAGAGCTATTGAAGACAATCGCAGAAGCACGACAGTGTGATCATGATTGGAAAAAACGCAAGCAGGAATTGTAGGCATTGAAAAACGAGGGCAAATCACTAACAAGTTACTTGGTGATAACTGAAGGATTAATCTACTACAAAAATCGCCTTTACATTTCAGAAAACGAGCAACTACATACAGCCATAGCCAAGGGATGCCATGATTCAAAGGTAGCAGGACACTTTGGGTAAGAAAAGACACTGGAAATAATTACCAGAGACTTTTACTGGAAGGGACTAACAGCTGGGATCAAAGACTACGTATGGTTATATGATGAATGCCAACATAATAAATCACTACGCTATGCCCGATTCGGTTTGCTATAGCCCCTGGAAGTTCCATTAGCTGCTTGGGCATCCATATCCACCAACTTGATCGCACAATTACCAGTCTCACAAGGAAGAATACAAATTGTGCTAGTGGTGGATCAGTTTACAAAAATGGCTCACTTTATAGGGCTGGAAAATAAGGCCACGGATGAGGATGTCGCAAATGTATTCTTTAGGGAAGTCTTGAAGCTACATGTACTTCCAGCCACAATTAACTCCAACATGGATGAAAAGCTCTGTTGAGAATTCTGGGAATCCCTATGCCAAAGCTAAAGGATAAAAGGAAACATGTCAACTGTGTACCACCCACAAACTGATGGACAAACAGAAAGGACCAACTAAGTACTGAAAGGATACAACAGGAACTTTGTCAATTATGATCAAAAGGACTGATACCAGTTGTGACCACTCGTTGAATATGCCTACAACAATTCAGTTACGAATGCTTATGGCATGTCACCATTATAAGCAAACTACAGAGTCCATCCAGAAACTGAATGGATAAAGGAACACGAAGTCCAAAATCCAGGAGCCAAACTATCCGCGCACTGGATGCAAACAATACATCAAGAGACCAGAGAAGTTTTGGAATGAACAGTGGAAAATATGAGGAAATATTACAACAGTAAGGCTAGGCATTAACTGGACATCACAGTCGGGGACATGGTCATATTAAATGCAAAAAACATACGTACTAAGAGACCTTCTAAGAAGCTTAGCACAAAGCTGTATGGCCTGTTTAAAGTATTAGAAAAAAGGGGAGAACACTCCTACAAAATAGAAATATCGCCGTGATGGAAGATCCATTCAAAATTTCCTATATCATTGATAGAAACCTATTGGACTTCCAATCAACCAGCAAGGGAATAACCTCACGGCTAGCTGTAGGAAATTGATACAGATCTTAGATAGGAAATCGAAACAATTGTGAAGGGAGAAATATATATCTTATACCCAGTGGGTCGGAGGTCGTAATAGACAAATGCGGGAGTTACGCTATTTTGTGAAGTGGACCTAATGTTCTCGGGATTAAAATACTAGGGAACTACCCAGACATTTAGAACATGCGCAGTAATTGATGGAGGCATTTCAGAGAGAGAATCCAGATATGCCATAGCAGGTAGATGTAGAAGGACAAGGAAAACGTTTTCGTATTGTGGCCAAGGAAACACGTGCAGTATTTTCCCATACCATATCGAGTTCAAAGGAGGACGTGTTTATATTTTATTATTATTACATTTATTTTTATTTTTTTGGCAAAAGAGAGGGTAATTTTGGAAAAAGCAATTCGGGACAAGAGCTGGGAGGCGGGAGTTCGTGTTAGGCACCAACGACTCCTGTGAGGATTACATGACACTCAGGAAGACAAAGACCACGAGTCCAAACCTCTATAGACAATCATAGCCCTCCTGCCCCAGCGTTTGCTCAGGGAGTCAACACAGGCACCTAGTGCAGTTACTCATTCACTTAAAGGAACGAGTAATCAGAATACATCTTATAACTCCAGATAAGTTGCCACCATCATAGTCTAAGGGTATAAAGTCATGTGGTCCATCTGGAGGTCACATGTTCAACTCCTCAGTCCAGCAGGGTTATTGGTGGAAAGAGATATTTTCTACCAATAGGGTTTGAATCTGCAAACACTCCTGCAAGAAGATAACTGCAACCTGATGGAGGGATTATTGCCTGACTTCCAAGAGGACAACTCTGTCTTGAAATACTAGGTTAAACAGAAGATATCGTTTGTTTGGATAGAGAGTTATGAGCGATATTATCCTATGAGCCTAGTGTAAGACTGAGCTTGCCGATGCATGGCGACATGAGTATTGATCACCTCATATATGGATAAGGTTCTACAGATCGGCAGACTCCTAGTGGAAGATAGGACGATATAATTCGACAGAAGTTGGCTAGGTGACCGAAGCCCATATATGAGAGTCCAAGTTCTCTGAGTCAAACGTGGTACGCACTCGTTGACCATAGTAAAAAGATCTTAGAAGTTGTAAAGCCGTGGGATTAAGGTCGCAGGGTATAAAACCTGGGCAGTCCCCCGGTCTTAGCTAGAACATCAGGCAACGGAGAAGAGATCTTATCAATATCATAAGTTAAACTCCAAATCTTTACCTACAAGCCTTCCTACACAATATCCGTTTAAGAAAGAAACATTCAAGCCTAGTCCAATTCGTTTGACCTTAGAATCAACTACCCTTAACAGATATCTATGCAATCTAGGAGTCTCTGCTCTGCTGAAAAGTCCGAAATTGTTCCTGGCAGGAGACTGTCTCTCAAGGCTTCAAGTCTGATTACAGTATCGGTAATCTGTGCTGTTTTTCTGCTGCTAGTTTGCTTGACTTATGGCTACTGTTCTCAGATGGTATTTGTAGATGTGGATGGAAGCAGGTAGCCACTGAATTTCTGTTTTACTCCAGGAACTGTGTGGTCTCCTTGGGATGCATCATGATGGGTGAATTTATAAAGGGATTTCACTCTGCATTAGGCTCCATAGTATTGCTGGGCTTTAGTGGTATCGTCAGTTATGCCAAAGCTGGCGATGTATCGATAGACTGTAATGAACCAGGAGTTGAGTCTCAATAGGTCTCGATCTTTTCCTTCTCCTGGAAATATTAATGGTACAGGCTATTTAGCATGATTATTTCCCTCTGGTGGGACTGATATGCTAATGGCTGTAGGGCTCAGATTGCTTGGTGGACTAGGTGGACTTAGAGGTTTTGTGGTCTAGGTAAATCGTCAAGTGTAGGCTTTGGTTCTCTGGGTTCTCTTTGTAGACTGGGTGGTCTGGGTGGCAAAGCAGGGGGTAATGGTCCTGGAGCGTCCTCTGGCCATAATCTGAATCAGATTCTGAGCTTTGTTCTTTCTTGGATAGGACTTCTTGGTGTAGCTGTTCTTGGAATTGCACTTGGTCTTAGTTTGGAGCTTGGTATTTTGCTTGGTCTTGTGCTTGATTTTGGTTGTCTACTTCGCTGCTAGTGCTGATGACAGAAGACAGTTTTGAACCCTCAGATGGGAGTGCAGGTAGGGGTACTGGCGCTGCACTTTATGGTCCTGAGGATGATGCTACTCATCCTCGAGAGAAGTGCCTTCAGGTATTTGTTGGAAGCGAGATGGTTGCTAGCTAGAGGGAGTTGGTCTTACCAGGAGTCCACTCAAGGCCATCTTGGAAACATGGAGGTATACTAGAACTGCAGGGTCAAGGTAGGTGAAGGGTGATCAGTCAGATGCCGAAGATCAAGGTTAGACCTGAGACTAGGCCAAAAAGTGTAACCTACTCCCAAGTATCTCGAGAATCCCACGGGACTCACAAGATACTATTAGGATAGGGGCAGAAGGGCATATGGATAGGTCTTCATGGACAAGGTTAATGGTATAGAACTAGTAGAGTGACTATACAACATATAGTATTAAAGATGATACTCCTGAGAGGCTTGCGAGTGCCAATTCTTAAGGGATTGCAGGCTCTATAATGCCCAAGATTGTAGCTAGGAAAACTTACCCAAAAAGCAAACATCCTGTCCAACAAATATGCTAACAGATGCAGTATAACAAGGTAACTATATTCCAAAAACAGAGGGTTAAACGTGACAGGATGGAGCTAACAAAACAAGTAATAGAATCCAAACAAGTAGGAATAAGCGATTGCTAAACTATACAAATCCAGTAGGTATAGCTGTAGGATAGCGATACCCAAATGGGTAGAAGCAAGAAGGGGGTAGTGATAAGGGAAAAAAAGAAGGAATAACCCTTTAGGAAGTTATAACGAAGTAGGAAGAGACAACCAAATAGTAGCCCTTGATAGGTTTAAAACCCAAATAAGTAATAACCAACATCAAGTCAGTAGTAATAGTAGAAACATAGTAGGATTCCATTAAAGTATCACATTTCGCAAATGTAATAGCGGACATAGACTGGCACTACCATTTGACACTAGCTGCAAGTAAACCTTTGCGTCTGGGAGGAACTGCTGATTAGTGGCAGATTTCCCATTTGCTAATGCAGTTGAAGCTTGTCCAATATGCCGATAGCTGAGCCCCTCTGCTACTCTACCGAGATCCTCAGACTTGTATGAGTAATCAAGGAGAAAAGACCCATAAAGCCTAAAACATTAATAGTGGCTAGTACTCTGCCGGCAGTGCCAACTACTCCAAATATAGTATTAGAACCTTGAATGACCATTGGTGGTAGGCATTACACATATGGGATATGGTACTAGACTTTCAAGTCTAAAGATGTGATGGTATATAGCGCCAGGAGGTGATTATATAGACTACAACCTATACTGGCAAGAAGTAGGATCGTATCCAGAACTACAGAGCCTTGGGGAAAGATGATAGAGTAATTTATCCAAGAGGAGCAATTACGTATTCTGCATTCTTGATAATCTGAAAGCATCTGCACAGTAGCGCAAATATGGAAGAAAGACGACCATCAAGACGGATCACCTAGTATTCGGTATGATGTTCGAATATGTGTGGCATTAACTCGAACCTACTTCCTTAGGTAAAGAGATCGAAGGCTATCTACTGGTGGAATGCTTGACACCCTCAGAGAAGTAGATAGTCCAGGGGATCATTTGCTGTAGTGGGATCATACATCTTCAGGGTCAAACAGTCTTCGCACATTTTAGACCATGGCTGAAGTCTGGCAAGATACTTCTTATATATGGCCAACATAAGTACCGGGAAAAGTGTATAAATTGTTAGCAATCCCCTCTAGTTAAGGGTGGCAACAGCCACGACACACCAAATCTTGCCCCTTGCTTAAGGTTCACTCTTTAGCGACACAGCCCCACTTTGGCAACAGCCACGACACACCAAATCTTGCCCCTCGCTTAAGCTTCACTCTTTAGCGACACAGCCCCACTTGGCAACAGCCACGACACACTAAATCTTGCCCCTCACTTAAGCTTCACTCTTTAGCGACACAGCACCACTTCCTGTGCAACAGTGATGGCCACAGCTTCCCCTGGCCCCTCCAGGTCAGCCTCGCGCACCCAGCACCGCACAGCCCCCTACTCAACCCACTCCTCCCGCGCCAGCACCCCTGGACCCCTGCCCGACCTCCTGATTGCAACCCAGACCCTCCTGGATGCTATAGTTGCCCCGTTCAGCCTCTTCTAGGAATCCTTCCCTGCGTTTGACAACTCCCTCCTCTACTACCTCTCTGACGGGGAAGCCACCATCATCCCACTCCTCTGCACTGCCCTCTCTGGAATCAATAAGGTAGTTAGCCGACTTGCCGCACTGACTACGCGCGTAGATGAGAACTCCTCCGCTATCTCGACCCCCGCTCCTCCCCCTACTTCAGCCCCCCCCGCGATTGCAGCCTTGGAGGCCACAGTCAGGGACCTCTCCCTTCGCGTCACTGCAGGAGCCACTGCCAGACAACCACCTCCTCCCCCGCCGGTCCCCTCTCGCCCCACTACGGCTCGACCTAGGTCTCACCCCGACCCTCAAGCCCAACCCACACAAGAAGCAATTCAAGGCCCCGACCCCGACCTCCCGTGCTATGACACAGTTGAAAAACAGTGGTATGGCAACCCTGCCGCATACGCTGTCCGACACCCAGGCACCTGGGCAGCCCAAGAATACAGGGCAGGCAAATACCCTCCCCCTACCGAGTTCCGCTCACCACCCTCATCCTCCAATAACCGACCCACACACACCCAGCCCCGTCCGGCCAACAAGTCCTATGCTGCTGTTGCAGCAGGACCATCCTCTGCACCAGGGACCAAAGGCAAAGGGAAGAAGCCAACCACGCTGGCCCAAGTCGCAGCGTCCAACGACAGCAGCCCTCAGTCTCGAAGTCCAGCACGGTTGCCCTCTGCCGAGCGCAGATTCTTAGCCCCCCGCACCTCGCCCGCACCTCATGCAGAGGCTGACCGTATGGCAGCCACCGCCCCCGACCTGATGGCCGCCGTCCTCAGGCAGGCCAACTGCCCTTTCCCCCTGTCCTTTTCCGTACGTGTCAATCCTAAAGGATCTCTTACCCTCCTGGCCACTGACCCGCACACACCCTCTACTGCTTACTCACGCTACTATGAAGCCATGACTAACCGTCTTAACCAAGCTTTTCCAGTAGGAAACAACGCCTATCGCCCTTTCCGCCCCGCCCCAAACGAGGTCCAATTAGCCATCTACAGCTTACCCACAGCCTACATTCTGGAGGACCAGGCTGACCTCTTCCCTACCCTCTCTGAGTCAGTTCGCAATGCAACTACCATCGCTATCTACTCAGCACGTTTCCTCCAAACCGACCCTGATATTCGGGCAACAAAGACCACTACGTCTGTTGTAGTAACCGTGGCCCCGGACGATGTCAACAGGCTTGGCTCCACCATCCGTCTCTTCTCCCGTCCGCGCAAAGTCGAAAAGGCCCACTCCTCTGGAAAGTATATGCAATGCCGGAAGTGCTGGCTTTACGGCCACCCCTCTCCTATGTGCAAAGCCTCCACCCCTACCTGTCCCCTATGTGCTCTCGCACATACACGAGCGGCCCACCGCTGCCCTAATCCCACTTGCCCTAAGGGCGGGAACACTAAGCCCGTTGCTGGGTGCTGTCCCGCCTCTCCCCTCCTGTGCTCTAGTTGCGCAGTTCCCCATCCTGCCACCGACCGTTATTGCCCATCCCGCCCCCTCTCCCCCACTGACGATGATGTCCCCTCTGAGCCTTAGGGTATACAAGTACCTG
>QFET01006126.1:0-30776 GCA_003316355.1 Tuber calosporum | reverse complement strand
GAGCCCCATGTCAGCCTGGTCCTCCCCCTCCCCCTCCTGCCCCTCCTACACCCACATTTGCCTCCCTTGTCATCCATGGGTTCTCAGGGGTCCAGGGCAGGGACTGGGACACTTCCTTCCCCTCCTATGCCCAAATGGTAGTGAGTAGAAGGCACAAAGGAAAGGCGTGCGCCTGGCCCCTCCCTCCGCTGTCCTAGTTGCGGCTGCTGCAGCCACCTCAAACTCTGCCTCCCCTGCAGCCTCAGCCACCTCCCTCCCTCAGCCACTCAATCTGTCCTCTCCGCCCACACTTCCCACAGCCTAAGGGAGGTTCTTTGCTCCCGTCTCCTCCCCTGCTCCCCGCCTTGATGCCGAAGTAATATCCAGCCTCTTCCCGGATCTTGCCCCTCCGTCCTAACAGATGCCAACTCCACCCTTCCCCTTGGCTTCAAGGCCTCAGTCAATGACAGAGGATCAGTCTCCTTTACTGGCCTAAATGGTCAAGTCCCCTCCCTCTCTTATGCTCTCTATTTTGATTGCCCTAACAAGGCGCCTCAATCAGTCCTTCCCTGTTGGTGACAACCCCTGGCTGGCCTCCAGCCCTGCACCTACAGTATTCCAGACAGCTGTACAGACAGTCCCCTCCTACTGCCTTCCAGTTGCTGCTGAAGACCTCCTCCCCTGCCTCTCGACCTGCATGCTGAACTCCACAGGGAGCCCTATCCGGTTGGCCAGGTTCCTCAATATGGACAATGACTCTCGCCTGAAATTCTCCTACAGTGTGGGCGTCACCACCGCTCTGGAACATGCTGCCTCCCTTCTCCCCTCGGTTACCCTCTTCTCCCAGAACAGCAATTCCCAAAGGGCCTTCTCCTCCTCCGCTTACACATAATATCACAAATGCTGGTCTTTTAGCCAAGTGGCTCCACACTGCAAAACTCCACATCCTATCTGCTCCTATTGCTACCTTTACCAAACTAAAGCTGACCATCGATACACTAATCCCTCCTGTCCTAAGCACGGGAACACCAAAGGTATCCTCCACTGTTGCTTAAGCTCACCACCCTGATGCCCTAATTGCAAAGGCGAGAATTCCGCATGAGATCGGGACTGCCCTGCGAGGCGGCCCCCTCTTCCTACTCCTGCCCAACAGCTACTCCCATCCCCTAATGGGGACATCATGGACGTTGCACCTGACAGGGCCTCGATCCTATCTCCCCCCTTGGCATCGCGCCACGCTACCCCACCGCCACCTAACCTCGGTCCCCCACTTGACCTCACTACCCCTTAGGCCCTTAAGGCCAAGCTCTTCTGCCCCTGGCATGATCCGATACTCCTCCAGGCATGGTGCCCCACATACCCAGGTGGCCCCCAGCCCCTCCCCTGCTTCCCATCATTCCATGGGCCCTGCCCAGTAATGGATCACACACCACCTTACCCATCCAAAGAGGGCCTTGCGCCCAGATTCTTTCTTTCCCTTGCCCAACACAACTGCCTGGGTACCAGGGTTGTGTTTTCTTCTTTTTTCTACTCCTTGATGGAGCTTTCCTCTCCTAAAACACTGGGTTGAATCCAGGACCCTGCAGTGGTAAGAGGATGCCCCCTCTCTTTTGGAGGTTTTAAGTCCTTTTCCCCTCCATGTTCCTCTCCCTATAAACCACCTGTTTGTTGTTATGTTTCCATTACCTTGTTGTCCGTGAGTGTTGTTCTTCCCGTCTTTTATGAGACAAGTGATATTTTGGCCTTTGATTTCTTCCATGCAGACAGGCTGTTTGGCTTTACTGTTTCCTGCTTCCGGGTTTTAAATGTTTACTCCCTTCCAGGAATGGCTCCTTCTTCCAGTACTATTTCCCCAATTGAGTTTTTTCCTCTGTTTGGCTTTCCTGTCCTGACCTTGGTAGACTTTAACCTTCATTATCCCTCTATTGACCCCCTAAGGGCACACTCCCCTTCTTAAATTAAGGTTTGCTTCCCTTACTTTTCGCAGCCAGCGGAACACGGCTGCCAGATTGTCAACACCGCAGGGGTCTATATATGCTTCCCCCTGGGAGGTGAGACCAGACCCTGTTTTCTGGATCTTTCCTTTGCCACTCCAGCCCTTGCACCTTATTTTCCTCTTGGAGTACACCCCTTCCGTCTTCTGATTCTGATTATGTTCCAATTGTTCTTGCTTTCAGGCATCCAAAAGATGTGACCATGACCCTGAAGCCCAATGGGGCTCTTACTGACGGGGATACTGTGGCACCTGCCCTGGAGGAGCTGGGGGTCCCCGCTGCACACTCGTTCCCCACCACCTCCTCTTGGGCAACATTGTTCGATACGACTCTGGGCTGTGTTCTTGGCCTCCTTCGGAACCATACTCCCCTCTTGCGCGCCTCCCACAGGGCCAAGCCTTGGTAGTGCCCCCTCCTCTCCAACCTAAGAATGGCACATCCCTGCACTAACGGCAAGGCCCGCTCCTTCTCCTCCTATGAGAATGACATCCGGACTGCCCGCCTCTACCGGCTTGATTACCTTGGGCGTATCTAAAGAGCTATAAAGGCACACTGCACTTCCCTCCTCCTGAATGCGACCCCCTCCTCCCTCTGGGCTGCTAATTGCCTAGCTTTGGGATCCTCCATCACCCGTTTCCCCTCTGTTCTAGGGGCTGATACTGCGGAATTTATCAACCAGGCCCTGGTGGACTACTTCCTCCTCCCACGTCCACTGCACAGCTCGCCCTACGTCCTCTGTCCTTATTCGGATCCAGATGACCTCTCGGCTGACGAGATCTCCCAAGCCCTTGCAGCTTCTTCCTCCTCATCGGCCCCTGGGACTGACACCATCCCCTATGGGGTGTTGAAAGTAGTACATCGCCTTGAACCCTCCCTCTTGGTTTCACTTTTGTCGCCCCTCCGCCTACATGGCTTCCACATCCCATTACTCGAAAATGCAAATGCGGTAGTCCTTGACAACCCTGACAATCCCTCCTACGATACACCCACCTCCTTCAGGGTTATTGTCCTCCTCGAAACAGTTTCCAATTTTCTCGCGAGGATAATTGCCTCTCGTCTCTCCCTCTTCACGAGGGCCTGTGACCTCTTCACTCCCAACCGGTGCGACTTACTCTCTGGTCCTTCCTCCCTTGATGCGGTCTCCACACTATCACATACTATCCGTACTCTTCAACGCCCTGGTCCCCATGTATCCACCCTCTTCCTTGACATCAATGAGGGCTATGATTATTTGACCCCAACTTCCTTGCTTCCGTCCGCAGGTGAAAAGGGGTAAACCACTACCTGGTGTCCAGGGTCCGGTCTTTCCTTACTGGCCGCACCTGGGGCCTGTTGTTTCCGGGCTTAGCAGGAATCCTTTCCCCTGTTTCAGTTGGAACCCTACAGGGTTTACCTGTATCACCTTTGTTATTGGTTATTTAGGTTTTGTTCCTTCATTTTTCCCTCACAAGGGCCCTTATACCTTCTTGTGTAGATGATTTTGCATTAACGCTTGCTTCTTTTTCGTACTGCGGCAATATTCAGGTGTTGCAGGAGGCCTTTGCTTGCAACAAGTGCCAGGATGTGTCGCGCAATGTTTTCTTTTCTTTCCCCAAGACCAAACTCATCCACCTGTGCAACAGGCTTTTGGGGGGTCCTCCCTCCGCCATCCCAATCCACCTGGATGGACAGGTGTTCCATCCTGCCAACTCCATCAGGTAGCTGGGATACTGGCTCAATCTCTCTCTCTCAACCTCCACCCACTTTTCCTAGCGTCTTGGGCTGGTCCAGGGTGCCTTTTCTACTAGTTGTGGGCTGGCCCCTTCACGGGCCAGCCTCTCGCCTCACCTCTGCTACCGCTTGGCGGTCTCAATCCTACTCCGCAGCCTCACTTATGGCCCTCACATCATGGTCCCCACAAGGGGCATGATTCGGCACATCGATGTCTTTTGGCACTATATCTAGAGGTAGGTTACCAAGTGCTTCTGCGCCAACTGCCTCTCCGTGCTCTCTCTGGAGTGCTGTCTGCCCCCAATTACCACCCCCTGCGCCCACCGACGCCGGCAGGCCACTCCGTGGCTCGCCTATGCTCCTCCACCATTCAATCCTGCCGCTGGGAAGCTTCCACCTGAATTTCCATCCCTGCTAAAGCACAGGCCTCCTGACTCCTGGCATCACCTCCCTAGGGGCTTTACAACCCAATGTCAACCCTTTCCAGTGGAAGACCTCTCCTCTTTTGGGCCAGTCCGCTCGCATCTCTCAGTTGATGCCCTGGCTCTTCTCGTCCTGCCCCTACTGGGCTCCCATTCTTGGGCCCCCAGTCCTTTGGCAGACCTTTTGCCACTCATCCCCCCACCTTCCCCTCATCCCATCATGCGAGCAGCCTACACCAATATTAGGAGACCTGCCCACCATTGCCTAATCCAACAATGGAAAACACATGCTCACCTCCACTTACAGACCTTCTCTCTCTCCTAACCCCTTCATGGATCTAGGGAGGTTCATGGCAGGACGGATACACCTGATGCGTGCCCATAAGAGCTACCTCACCTAAGACACCTCCTGGGCCTCCGAAAGCCACACCGTTTGCTATAGATGCTGGGACTACAATCAACACTTCCAGCATGCCGTGTTTTCCTGTCATGTCACTGCTGGGCCCGTGAACGTCACCTCCTGGGCGTCATTGGGATTGGCTCTGCTTGCCCCGTCTGGTTCTCTATACCCCGCCCCCTCAACCTGGCCTCTTACGTAGGAGAGGCACTGGTCAACATCTTCCCTGACATCATGATCTAACTGCCCTCCTCTCCACCGCCCCTGGTTGCTACCTCACCCCTTGGGACTCCTGCCCGTCTCCTCTTCTCTTCCCATTTCCGTTAGGGTAGGAGGGTTATTCCTCCCCATGCTAAAAGGCTTGGTTTCTGTATGTTTCCTTGGCTGGTTTTTCCTTATTTGATATTGCCCTTTGTTCTAGTTTGGTAGTGCCCTGTCCGAATTGGAGCAGGTTGTGCCGCTGGTTTCCTTTGTTTTTGGTTTTTGGAATTAAGGTTTTATTTATACCCGAGCTAGCGCTGCATGCACGTTCTAGGATTTTTTTTTCTCCTTTTGTTTTTTTATCATGTAGTTATTGTTAAGGTACAAAACCTTGCGTTCAGCTCTAACTATAGCATAAAAAAAACCTTAATATCAACCGCAATTACAAACGAAAAAACAAAATTCAATTCTACACATTTGCCTCCACAAAGTGGGAAAATAGAATCCCCCGCACCCAGAGGTGACTAAAGAACTAGTGAAGAAATGCCCAACTATTACCAAGAAAAACAAAGTAAACCCCTGTAAAGCCAGCTGAAATTATTGAAAGTCAGTAAGGCACCTGCAGGCAACTGTAGAAACCCAAAGTCCAATTGGCAGGGGACAGGAAACCACAAGTTACCAAGAAAGTAAGGATGCAGTAGGATGCAAGTCCGGGTAAAGAAATGTACCGGACAGAACAAATTATATCCTCAAAGAGTTAAGTAACCACTATATCCTCCCCTGACAGACTGCCAGTAGCTTGGACAGTGTGTTGGCAGGAGGGACATAGGGTGGAGTGGGAGTCATGAGGGCTATTACAGTTGACACACCAGAGAGTAGTGTAACTATAGGGCTAGCCGCAGATGCGACTGGTAGCTGTGGGGCAGGCATGATCCCCAGTGGAGTGAGTATGGGTGCACCACCAACAGGAGGCAGGATGGGAGCACTGGTTACTGTGTTGTCCAAAGGAGTGACAATTGGAACACGGGCTGAAGATATTGAAGTGCAAGTGACACTCAGTTCTGAGGGTGGTAGTGAAGGCTGTCCGGCATTTGGAAACAAAGTCCTGGGCTCTGGGGCCTGTGATGAAGATGACAGGAGTGGAGGAATCTTTGCCTTCGCGATTGTTGTCAGTAATGTGCCATCAAGGTAGATTCGTGAAAGCAAGGCCAGTGTTATAGGTAGTAAGCTTGGAGGCAATAGTGTCCAGGGACTGAGAGGTAGGGAGGCCATATACCAAGAGGTGAGTTGCGGGTGTGTCCTAATAGACAGTAGTGGTACCTGGAATCAAGTGTAGGAAGGCCGAGATACTGCAATTCAGAGTTGTGGCTCTGACTGAATCCATGGTAGTAATAGTGATATTGTCCTCTGAGAGGGTGACAGTTTGAATCAGGGTACTGGAGAGAGCTTTATTGATGTAATCGCTAAGCTGTAATGCTGTGGAGGTGAGGGGAGAACCATCTCGCTTAGTGATAAGACCTCTCTCTATGGTGGTGATGCCCTTCTTACCAGGAGGGGCACTGGATACTAGTAGGGCCTTTGCCACAGCAGGTGTGGGCTTAGGGGAGGTGGGTGTCCTTCTTCTCCCCATCTTCACCACTGTCGCCCAAGTAGGGGCACCACAAGTGGGAAAGGTAGGGAGGGCAGAAGGAGGGGCAATGGGAATGGGGTAGAGGTAGACTCAGGGTCGGGAGGTGGAGGGAGAACATTGATCAGTGCTCTTGTAGGTGTAGCAGGCTACTGGGTGGTGCTCCAATAGAGATCCAATTCAGCAGTTAGGGAAATGATATCTTGTGTTAGACTACCAATTGCAAGCGGAGTGTTGTTATGTATAATCTGCATAATCTGGCAGAATAGAATCAAGTCTGGTGCTATGGTGACTGGGAGTTTGCTGTCTCGACACATGTGTAGGTACAGATGGTAGATGTATGGAGCTCCTGGTGAAGGGGATGTTCGCCTTGGCTCATGGGTTATCTTAGGCAGGGAGGAGGTGGTGTTGCTGCAGACGCGTTTAAGCGAGGGCAGGCCAGGTTTGGCAAAGATGGGTGGTAGTGAGGATTCTCCAACTAAGGGAGGAGAGATTAATGTTTGTAGGATGGGTGGGCAGGGAGTAGCAGGGTTCTCCTTTCCCCTCCCCTTGCCAGGAGGGAAATGAGAATCTGGGTCATCCATGGTTGTGTGAAAGACCTTTTACCGTGAGGGTTAAAAATGAAGTAGTGAGAAATGGGTGTAGCCAATGGGAGGGCTGCTTGGGGTGAAACCTAGTATGGTTTTTTCAAAGGCTGTAGTTTTATCGAAGACTGTTAGGCAAAAACAACTCCCAAGAGTATTACAGATATTTGGGAAGAAAGAGCATGAGTCCGAACCTCTACAGGCAATCATACCCCGCCCGCACCGGCGTTCGCCCTGGGAGTCGTCACAGGTACCTTGTGCAGTTGCTTGTTCACTTTGAAAAATGAGAAATTGGAACACAGCTTGTAACCCCGTATAGGTCCTCGCCGCCCCTCCGACCGGATGCTGTTCGCAGGATAAGTAAGAGGGCATCTCTGACTACGTCTGGGAAGTGGAATGAAGTGATTCCGTCAAGAAATCGCAGAGCTACACCCCAGTGAAGATAAGAGAGCCCGGGTGGTGCTGGACGGGCATGAATGCACAATTGAAGTTGGCTACTCTGACACACACCGAGAGTACGCTGACGCCCCCATAATGCCTATAAGGTCAATGAACCTATCGGAACAAGTTGATAAGGTGAGGCAGTAGAGACGAGAAGGTATTGGCCCGATCGTGAACACAAGTCATCATGAAAGCCAACTGCAGAGCCGGATTAGCCGGCACGAAGCAGACTCTGCCTACAAACAAGCTGGCCCCCTGGAGTTCTAAGAGGTTATTGGTACGTTCCAAACTGGGCGGCCATATCTTAACAGCCTAAAGAAGGATGACAACTTAGACTAATTGGGTCCATACCCTCAGAGAATTCAGGAGCTCTGATGATACCGTCAGCTGTGCAGTGGAAGAGAAAGTTTCAGGGTCAAAGCGGGTTCACTCCTGGATCAAGAGAAGAAGGTTGGGTGGAAAATACTGGTTTATATTTAAACCAGTGGTAGTCCGCGAACACTCAGACGTGGGATATAAATATCCAAGTGCCCCCTGAGCTTTAGCCATCATCAAGCAACGGAGAAGAGATCATCTCAATATCATAAGTTTTACTCAGAAATCTTTACCTACAAGCCTTCCTAGACAATCTCCATTAACGAAGAAAGATTTAAGCGCAGTTCGATTCGCTTGCCCTTAGAATCGACTACCCTTAACTGGATATTGATATTTCTCCTTGTTACAAAGCCTCAATCCATGACTTGCGGTCATCTCGAAGTCATACCTCCGGAATCACAGAAGCTCATAGCTAATTCCACCCTCCTTGACGAGCTTTGGCTCGAACCACGTCCCTCAAATTACATCGCCTCTTAGGAGGAAAACCTCGAAAACTACCTCCCGGAGGTACAACTCTATAGACCTCTGGAACCCTCCTGGTTCACTGATCCTCTCCTCATCCCTACACAAAAAGATTTCCAAGTAATCTACAATTTTTTTTTATATTTCCACCTTCCAGTGGAAACCGTTAGTTGACTACGACACTGAAGAAGAAGGAACCTCCAGTTCCTTCAATATCAATCACTCCTCTATTGCACCCTCTGCTTGAGGATTGGGAAGACATCCCAACTTACATTAAAACAAGGTCCTCACGACAATTGACTGTGGATACGTACTAACCTAAGTCGGATATCGAAGCAGTATTGCTGGTGTGCCGCGACCATGCACTGGGACGTTCCAGATCGCCTATGGCCCTCCACCCTCTCTCACAGCCCAGTGGAGTGAGGACATCAGCCCCTGGCACTCTTTCAAGTCCCCCTATACCTCCGGATGCCAGAAACCCTGCCTGGGAAAAATTGGCTGAATGTATTGGACAAACCATGGGCTATTTTGACCGAACCCTTAGGGAATCAGTTGAAAACACCCATCTGGCTTATAATGAACTGTCAAGCCAAGCGCAGGCATAGGCGGACCAACTTCAACACCATGCACACTGAATTTCACATGGTGAATAGATTATGGGAGAAGAACTGAAACAGGTCTATACTGGGTTAGAGATACTCGCGGCAGAGAGCATAACGTTGCAAACAGCAACCACGAAGAAGCTGGAGCCCAACTTACGAGCTCAAGAACAACGGGCTACACACCATGAAGCAGTAAGTACTCGACTTCATGCTAACATTATTGCAACAGGGCAGGAATCTCTTGACCGAGATCGCCAATTGCAAGAAGCCCTAGCCCGTCAAAGGGAGGAACTTCTACAAAGGCAGGTGGCGGCCCAGAAACAACATTAGTGCACTAGAGGGGAGTTGAGGGAACTCCAACAGCCATTAGAACAAGAATGCATTCAGAGAGAAGCAAATTACAAAAGGCAGAATGCAGCATTAGACCAAATGAATCGCAGGTAGGCCCGAATAAGCAAGGCAGTAACGCAACTACAAGTTGCCAGGTACTCACCTAGTGTGTGGGAAAATGTCGAACCATAAACATTGGAAAATCCAGGTTTGGAAAAACGGACTACGGCTGATGGCGGACAAGAATTCAGGTTCATTCCCAGGAGAGACAAGGGGAAGGGAGTGGATCACAGTGATGAAAAAGGAAATGGCGGAAAACAACCACCGCGGCCTCCCGCGGCGAATGCACCTGACCCGGGAAACGATGAGCCAGGTTCTGAAAACGGATATGGCCCCTCTCGACGAGGAGTGAAGCCTTCACGAAGACCCTTGCCGGGTCGAAAGTTCGAATTTGTAGCAGATGCTGGCGTCGACCGACTCGAGCAAGTATTGTCCAGGACAAACCGCCGCCAAGCAGACCCACCATTCAAGTTGCAGAATAAGCCTACTGAGGATGTGCAAGTCTGGCTACTAAACTGCGAGGACTACTTTGGGAGAAACCCATGGCAATGGGACAACAATGAAGAGCGCATCAAGTATGCGTTAGGAAGAATGGAAGGAACCAAGGTGGCCCCTTTCTCGATAACCTATCGTTCGAAAATGACTGTGGACCTCGGATTCCCAAAACAGAAAGGGTTATGATTTCTGCATAACTTTCCGGGCTGAAGATACAGAACGATTCTCAGTACTGCATAAGGCGCAAAAAGCCTTAGCCGAGATGGAGAAGGATAGGTATACAGGGGACATAGAGAAGTATCTCATTACCATGGAAAACTATAACATCGAGGGAGAAGTATCCGGCATCGCTTGGAGAACCATAATTCAGCGGCAACTTCCTATTGAGGCCCTGCGTACGCTATCACATGAAAATCAGGACTTGGATAGCGAATGGATCAAGGCCGTCCGCAGGGTCACCAAAGCGGAGGAATCGTTCAAGGAACAGCAAGGGCTATTCAGAAAAAACGACCGTGGAAAAAGAGACTGCCAGAAAGGAAAATGGGAGGAGGAATCCAAATCTAGCAAAACCACTGCTGGATATAAAAAATGAAAAACCTATAACGCAGCGGAAAAGGCAGCCTACAAATTGAAAAAACAAGTGTGATAAGGGAAAAAAGCCCCGCCTGAAAAGAAAGGAGGAGCACACAAATTGGGTTGAAGCTCAAATAGGAATCCCTTAGAAAATATTGAAGAGAGAAAGAATGCCAACCAATGCAGCCGTTGTACATTGGCCAACCATACTTGGGAGTTCTGCAGGAAACAGGCCCAGGTATCGGTAATAGGACAGAAACGGGGAATTTTCAAACCCCAATATCGAAGACCCCAGATGACAAAGGGTGAACCAAACCCACAACCAGGGTAATCCAAGTCAACCAGCCTAGGATTTGAGAACTGGACGACAAGGAGGAAACCTAAACACGCGGTTTTAAGGCGTCGGCAACGACGGGGACCGGGTACTCTGTTATGGACACCTTACCGAAACCGAAATCAGCAAAGGGGGCTCAACCACTGCAAGGTCCTACTGGCAGGTATTCTGCACTTCTCCGTGGGAAACACAAAACCTAGCGAGAATCACGAACAGCAATCCAGAGCTATCGCAGTATCACAGACCCACGAATGACAGGCGAGCAGGTATCCATTAACTTGCACGGTGGTTTGTGGTAGTCCGGGATTAACTCTGGGAACCTGAAACTCAAAAAGAAGAAACCGGAGCGCAACATTTGATGTAGATCGGACCTCATTACGGAAGACTGTCAATTAAACCTGTGTCCTTATAAACCACTAAATTATTACCAGTGATCCAAAGAAAGGTAGACAGACCAGTGCTGACTAGGGACTTCTTAAGAATGACAAGGGGAAATAAGTCTAGCCTGGATCATGAGAAACATTCCAGGATCGAACATGCAACCTACTCCTAAGTATCTCGAGAATCCCAAAGGGACTCTGAAGATAGTATTAGGATAGGGGGAGAAGCGCCGATGGACAGGTCTTCAATAGCCAAGGTAAAAGGGATTGAACAAATAGAGTGACCGTTCAACTTGTAGTATTAAAGATGATAGTCCTGTGAGGCTTGATAGCCCGAATCCATAAGGGATTGCAGGCTCTTTAAATACAAAAGATTGTAGCTAGGAAAACTTGACAAAAGCGCAAACATCCAGTCCAACAAACATGCTAACAGAGGCAGCATACCAAGGTAACCATATTCCTAAAATAGAGGGTTAAAAGCGACAGGATAGAGCAAAAAAAAACAAGTAATGGAATCCAAAGAGGAAGGAACAAGAGATCGCTAATACTATACAAAGCCAGAAAGTATAGCAGGGGGATAGCGATACCCAAATGGGTAGAAGCAAGGAGGGGTAGTGATAAGCGAAACAAAGAGAGAATAACCAGTTAGGAAGTCATAACCAAGTAGGAATGGACAACCCAGTAGTAGCGCTTATCAGGTATAAAGCCAAATAAGTAATAACCAACATCAAGTCTGTAGTAATGGTAGAAACATAGTAGCTTTCCGTTACAGAACATATATAACAGGTCGGCTGGACAATGGAATAGTTGAAAAAAGGGAACAGGATTCCAGACATCAATAAAAATGAAGTTAGAACAGAATGAGGAACTACGGCTACCTAGTCTACATGCTAAATGGAGGGGAGTAAATCTGTCCCGAACCTGGACTCCAGCTTTGGGGACCAGTTAGGGACGATAGACCCTATGGTAATTGAGGCGATGCGCGAAGAATGCCCTGAGCGCAAGAAGGCTGAATCTCCCCTACTGATACGAGTTTGGCTCCAGTTAGGCAAGGGCAGGTGCCAGGGCCAAAGGCAGGTGTATGGGAACCATTCGGCAAGGGGTAAAGACCGCTGGTAGCTGGTTACCCAGTAAACCAAAGTCGAAGATTTTAGTTAGTCTGAGGAGGCTTGAATAGCCGAAACCGTGCGTGCATGGGAACAAACACCCTGGTTATCACAATACCGAATATGTCCGACAAAAGACCTGTACAGTCCCCTAGTGGCCACAACAAGAGACACAAATCAGAAATACCAGCCCCGCCTTTTTATTCATGCCCAGAAGGCAGGGCAACCATCGTAGCACATGGTCAACGAATCCAGATTCGTGTACTATTACACTCGGAATCTAATATATTCCTAATTAACCAAGAGCTGGTTAATAAACATCACCTACCATACCACACAAGTACTAATAGCTTGCACATTTACACCTTTGAAGGAACCACAGCAGCCAATGGGGGAAAACTCTACACACACCTCATTCTTTTAGAGATCGGGAGCAATGCCCACCGATGTCATATTTCATGTGAAATTGCCAACGCTTGCAAATAAGACCTGATCATCGCTTTTGGATGGTGGCATACATAACATCCCATCAGGCACATGGAGGATGCACAAAAATGGATATTTAAAGAAGAAAAATGTCAGAGTCATGTTAATGAAGAAGGCATTGACATGACATTTGAATGGGACGAGACCATGGCATATAACCCGGAAACATGATACATTGGAAGCATCATGGTCACACCCACTTCAGAGGCAACTAAATTACCACAATACCTCAGGAGTACCATGAATTCAAGTGGGTTTTTGCACCGGAAACAGCTGAGAAACTAGCGGGAAGATGAACCTTTGACGATGCAAGGGATTTAATACCTGGTGCAGTAGCACCATGGGGCCCGATATACCCCTTGTCAGCTTACCAGTTGGATTTGCTTAGCAAATACGTTCCGAAAATGCAGGATCAAGGTAAAATCGTGGAAAGCAAGTATGCTGCGGGGGCTCCCATTTTATTTGTCCCTAAACAAGACAGTTCAAAGAGGTTATGTGAGCATTACCGACAGTTAAATAAGCTAACAGTTGCCAACAAATACCCGTTACCCCTAATTAGCGAACTTCACGACCATGTGCCTAAGGCCCATATATTCACTAAGCTAGACTTGAAAGATGGATATCACCTTCTGAGAATAAAGGAAGGAGATGAGGGGAAAACAGCATTCAGGACCAGATACGGCCACTTTGAGTACCAAGTAATGGCATCCAGGCTGGTTAATGCACCGGCCACTTCCAGGCCATGATAAACCAAATTCTGCGCCAATTTTTAGATCATGGAGTGGTGGTATACCAGGAGGATATCCTAATTTACTCCAAGACACAGAAAAAACAGTGTGACTTCGTCAAGAAAGTCCTCTCTCGCTTGGACGAATATGATCTAGCGGTATCAACCACCAAGTCAGTTTTCCATGTAAAAACAGTCGAATTTTTGGGTTATATTGTGGCAATAGATCGAGTCACAATGAGTGAAAGAAAGGTCGAGAGCATAATAATTGGAAAGCACCAAGGTCTGTCAAGGAAGTGCAAGTATTAATTGGCTGTGCCAATTTTTACAGACGTTTCATTAAGGATTTCTCGAAAATCTGCAAACCAATAACCGAAACGTTGAATGGCGACCCCAGGAAATTCAGCTGGGGGCCAGAACAGGATAGGGTGTTTGAGGAACTCAAACAAAGATTCATCTCCGCCCCAATATTATCTCATTTTTACCCTGACAGAGAAACCATTGTGGAAACCGATGGTAGCGACTTCGCTTTAGGATGTATCCTCTCACAATTTAAGGACAAAAAGCAACATCCGGTGGCTTTCCACTCCCGAAAACTGAGCCTGGCCGAAGGAAATTATGAGATCCATGATAAGGAGCTTCTAGCGAATCTGGAAGCATTGAAAAAGTGGAAACAGTATCTGGTCGGAACTGGAAAACCAGTAACTGTCTACACAGATCATCAAAATCTACAGAACATTCTTACAATTATGGTGTGGAATCCACGGCAGATACGGTGGGCTCAACAACTGGCAAACTGCAATTTCAAAATTGTCTACCGACCAGGAAAACGAGGCGGAAAGCCTGATGCATTAAGCAGACGGCCGGAGCAACATCCTGAGGAGGGAGCTGCGCATAGCGAATAGTCAATTCTCAAGCCGTCTCACTTCCAAATCCCAAGGGTGCAATTTAACCAACCAGAAAGGGAACCAAGAAAAATTGGCACTGAGTCTACAGATTCCTTGCGAATAAAATTGCTAACTCCTAAAGCATCTATGCCTACGAAAGGGTCCCGACGAGCAGCCGGACACGACCTATAGGCACTAGAGGATTTCATAATTCCGGCCAAACGACCAAGGTTGGTAGAAACTGGAATTTCCGCTGGATTACTACAGGGAACATACGGGCTGTAGGCACCGCGCAGTGGAATGGCCGCCAAATATGGGATCAGCATTGGCGGAGGAGTAATCGACGCTGATTATACAGGAGAAGTCAAGGTTATCATAATCAACCATGGAAATCAAGATTGCCAGGTTCGCAACGGGGACCGAATGGTACAAATGATAATTGAAAACATCGACACGGCTGAGGCAATAGAAGTTGACAGACTAGCAGAAACTGCCAGAGGCAAAGGCGGATTTGGAAGTACGGATGTATAACCCGGACGATCAACTGCAACAAAGACCCAGTTAGTGGTCGCATTAATACAAGCGGACCAGGCCGAAAATGACCTCCTTGATGAAATAGACTATCAAGCAAGGTAAGACAAAGGGATAGTCCTAATGTCTAATTCTATAATGTCCAAGGTCGATATTAGGAAATATTACCAAACATTATTGAGAACCATGGAAGAGGCAGGCCAGAACAATCAAGACTGGCAGGAACGCAAGCAGGAATTGGCAACATTAACCAAGGAGGGTAAACCATTACCAACTCACTGGGCTGTAACTGAAGGACTGATCTACTACAAGAATCATTTATACATTCCAGAAAGCGAACAATTGCTGACAACTATAGCCAAAGGGTGCCATGGCTCTAAGGCAGCTGGACACTTTGGACAGGAAAAGACTCCTGAAATTGTTACCAGGGAGATTTACTGGAGAGGGCTGACAGCGTGGATAAATGACAACGTACGTGTCCTGCAACGAATGTCAACATAATAAATCACCACGCCATGTGCGGTTCGGTCTGCTGCAGCCCCTCGAAGTTCCATTCGCATCCTGGTCATCAATATCGTCTGCTTTCATCACACAACTACCAGAATCACAAGGAAGAACACAAAATATGGTGGTTGAGGATCCATTTACCAAGATGGCACACTTTATAGGGTTGGAAAATAACGCAACGGCCCATGATGTTGCGAATGTATTTTTACTAGAAGTCAGGAAACTACATGGTCTTCCAGTCGAAATTATATCCGTCATGGATGCAAAATTCTGTGGAGAATTCTGGGAATCCCTATGCAAAAGCCAAGGGATAAAACGAAAGATGTCAACTGGGTACCTCCCTCAAACTGATGGACAAACTGAAAGGACCAACCAAGTGCTAGAATGATACCTGAGGAACTTTGTCAATTATGATCAAACGTACTGGTACCAGTTGTTCCCACCAACTGAGCATGGCTACAACACTTCCGTAACGAATGCTCATGGCATGTCAGCCTTCTACGCAAACTATGGATTCCTTCCACAAACAGGATGGATGAAGGAACGTGAAGCCTAAATTCCAGGAGCCCAGCTATACGCACATTGGATGCAAACAATACACCAACAGGCCAGGGAAGCGTTGGAACAAATACGGGAAAATATGAGGAAATATTACAACCGCAAGGTTAAGCAGCAACCAGACATCAAGGTCGGGGAACAGGTCATGTTAAAGGCAAAAAAGATAGGCACCAAGCGACCCTCCAAGAAGGTTAGCCCAAAGCTGTATGGCCCGTTCAAGGTATTGGAAAACAGGCGAGAACGTGCCTACAAACTAGAAATATCACCAAGATGGAAAATCTATCCGATATTTCATATATCATTGTTCGACCCCTATCGAACATCCAATCGACGAGCAAGGGAACAACCTCCCAGCCAGCCTGAAGAAATCGATTCAGATTTTGAATGGGAAATCGAAAGAATCGTGCAGAGTGAAATAATCTCTTATACACGGCAGGTGGGAGGACGGAACCGACAGATATGTGAGTTACAATATTTTTGGAAGTGGACTGGTTGTTCTGAAGATGAAAATACTTGGGAACCACCAGACCACTTAGAGCATGCACAGGAATTGGTGCAGGCATTTCATAGGGAGAATCAGATATGCCAAAGCGGGCAGATATTGAATGAGAAGGAAAAGGTTTTCCTTGCGAGGCCAAGCAAACACGTTATGCTTTTTAACCTACAAAGTCGAGTGCAAAAAAGAGGCGTTTATTTTATTTTAAGGTTTAATTTTTTGCATTGTGGTTTGAATGTTGGCTAAAGAGAGGGTAACTTTGGGAAAAGCGATTGGGGACAACCGCTTGGAGGAGGGAGCTCGTGTTAGTCACAAACGACTCCGGAGAGGATTACCTGACATTAGGGAAGAAAGAGCAGGAGTCCGAACCTCTACAGGCAATCATAGCCCTCCCGCACCTGCGTTCGCCCTGGGAGTCGTCACATGTACCTTGTGCAGTTGCTGGTTCACTTAGAAAAACGCGAAATTGGAACACATTGTGTGACTACGTATACGTCGTTGCTGTCCATCCGACCAGATGCTGTCCGTGGAGTATATAAGGTGCAATCTCTGGCTACGTCTGGGAAGTGGAACGAAGCGATTCCGTCATGAACTGGTAGGGTTACACCCCAGTGAAGTTAACTTAGCACGGGTAGTCCTAGACGGGTATGAATGCACAATTGAAGTTGGCTACTCCGACACACACCGAGAATACACTGACCCCCCAATAATACCTATAAGGTCAATGAACCTATCGGAAAAAGTTGATAAGGAGAGGCAGTGAAGACGAGAAGGCATTGGCCCGATCGTGAATACAAGTCATACTGAAAGCCCGCAGCAGAGCCGGATAAGCCGGCACGAAGCAGACTCGGCCAATAACCAAGCTGGCCCCTTGGAGTTCTAAGAGGTTATTCGTACAGTCCAAATTGGGCGGCCATATCTTAACAGCTGAAAGAAGGATGACAACACAGACTAAGTGGGTCCACACCCTCAGAGAAGTCCGGAGCTCTGATCATACAGTCAGCTGTGCAGTGGAAGAGAAAGTTTCCGGGTTAAAGCGGGTTCGCTCATTGATCAAGAGACCAAGGTTGGGAGGAAAATGCGTGTTTATATGTAAACAAGTGGTATTCCGCGAACACTCAGACGCGGGATATAAATATCGAAGTGCCTCCCGAGCTTTAGCCATCATCAAACAACGGAGAGGAGATCTTATCAATATCATAACTTTTACCCAGAAATCTTTACCTACGAGCCTTCCTGGACAATCTCCGTTTACCAAGAAAGATTCAAGCCTAGTTCCATTCGCTTGCCCTTAGAATCGACTACCCTTAACAGAGACGGAGCATGACTTGCTAGTACTTTAACAACGAATATATTACATAAAAAAAAAAAAATGGAAAAAAAGTGAAAAACAAAAAAAGTGAAAAACAGGCAGGTGGATAGCCAGGCTGCGCTTCCCCTATTTTCCTGCGCTGACATTTTGCCCCACCACGTCAAAAATGGACTAGGTTCCCACGATCCCGCCCACTCCTTGCCTCGCTTAGGTCCTGGTGTACCCTAAGCCTGGTTATTGCGCAAGCTGTTCCCCCTCCTCCTCCTCTCTTCTCCTCAGCTCCTACACCCCCCTCAGCCACCGCCTCCACAGTTGACACCCACCTCCACCTTTGGTTCCTCTCTTCTTTCTTTGACAAGACCAAGGAAGTCATCAACTTCCCCTCCGCTCAGGTGCCAGCTCTCTCTCCCTCTAGCCTCGATCACCTCTCCAATGGAGATATTACCTTAGCCTGGCTCCCATGGTGCGCCCTTCGTGCAATTTCTACCCTTGGCGCTCCTGTACTCCTTTTCCTTCGCAGTCGCTCTTTTTAGTGCTAGCTTGCCCTCATCTGCCCCCTCAGCTGACCCGGCGTCTGGCTACCTTGCCTGAATCCATTCCAAGCTTTGTGACCTGGCCCGCCGTGTCAAACTCGCCCCACCTTGCACAATTATTCCCCCTTCCCCCATTCCTGCCTGTCCTGGCATGAGCCACAGAGACCCAGGGCCCCCATCTGCCCCTCCACACCGGCCTCCGGTCCCAGCCACTGAAGACCCCACCCTGGTGATTCATGGTGTCTCCGACGAACATTTCCTGGACCGTATTACGTCCGCCCCTTCATATGTCCAGGTCGTGGTAAACCGAAGGAAAAAGAGAGAGTCACCAACAAACCTTCCCTTTGCGTTAAGGTTGCGGCAGTTGCAGCTCCCCTAGGGACCACCGCCTCGTCCCCCTCTGGCTCCCCCTCCCCTCGATCACAAACATGTCCCTCTCCACCCCCACTCACCACTGGTGCTGGTATGTTTTTCGCCTCCGTTTCCACACCTGCCCTACGCCCTGATGCAGAGGTCATATCCAGTCTTCTTCCAGACCTGGCTGCCTAATTGCGGGTTGAATCCAACTACACCCTCACGGTTAATTTCAAGGCCCCTCTCAACGAGCCACATTCTCTGTCTGTCACCGTCGTCGATGGCCAAGTGCCTGCCCTATCCTATACCTGGTATTTTTAGCCCCTCACAAGGCGCCTTACCTAATCTTTGCTAGTCAGGGACAACCCCTAGCTCAACTTCCACCTGGCTCCTACCATAGTCCACCATAGTGATTCACTCTGTGCCCTCCTCCTGCCTCCCCCATAATGAAGATGAAGTCTTCACCTGCCTCTCCACATCAATCTTTAACACGAGCTGCCTCCCAGTCCTCTCCTTTAGGTTCTTTCACAGGGTTCCTGCCGCACACCTAAAACACTCCTGCACGGTAATTGTATCCAACGCCCCTGAGAACGCCTCCTCCTTCCTCCCAAATGATCCTATTTTCTTAGCCAATAGCAGATCTGAAAGGGCCTTCTCCTCTTACCCCTACACACAGTGCCACAAAGGCTGAGCCTTCAGCTATGGGGCCCCCCGATGCAATACCCCCCATCCAGTCCAACCCTGCTGCTCCCTCCACCACATGAAAGCTGACCACAGATGCTCCAATCCCTCTTGCCCCAAGCAGGGCAATACCAAAGCCGTACTAGGCTGCTGCCTGACCTCCCTCCCCACGCTGTCCTAACAGCAATGGGGATTACTCTGCCTATGGATCTGAGACAGCCCCTCCAGGGCCGCACCCCCTCCATCCCATGCACCTCCTCCCACCCTGCAACCCTCAGATAATTACGCGATAGATGTCATACCAGATCTCTCCCATAGCTCCACAATGGTCTCTCCCCCCTCCACTCCGCCCTTTGGCCACATGGGTCCCGCCGTTGACCTAACTACTCCCAAGCCCATGAGACCTGCCCAGTCTGCCCCTGGCATGTCCAGGTCCTCCTCCTGGCATTGCGGCGCGCCCTCCTTGGTGGCACCCAGCCCTTCTCCTGTCCCTCATGAACCTCTAGGGTCTGACCTGTAATCGATTACACAACTGCCTCTCCACTAGATTAGGTCCCTAGGGCCTCGGCCTTTCTCCGCCTTGCTCAACACAACTACCTGGCTAGCAGGGATGTGTTTTTGGCCTTTTTTAGTTTCTTTAGTTGATGTTTCCTTTCCTGTTTCCCTGGTGTGTATCCAGGATCCTGCGCTTTTTCGAGGTCGTGTGCCCACCCACGCTGATTTCAAATCCTGCTCCACACTTTGTTCCTCCCCTAAAAAGCCGGGCTTGGCTTACTTTGTTTCCTGTCTCCTTCTCTCCACAAGTGTGCTACAAGTTGTTTTTTTTGGGAGAATGGATTCTATGGGACTTGATCTTTTCCAGACAGACAAGCCGTTTAGGTTTTCCATTCTGCGACACTGGGTACTGAACTCGTATTTACTCCCAGGGAGGGCGCCCTCCTTGGGTTTTATTTCTCCTCTTGAGTTGTTTCACTTGGATGGGTGTCCTTTTCTTTCATTAGGTGATTTTGAAATCCACCACCTCTCATGACATCCGCATTGATCCCACTCTCCCTCTTAGTTCCCAGTTTCTTTCCCCTACTGGTCAAGAGGTGCTGACCTTGTCTATCAGATCCTGAACACCGCTGGGGTGTTGAGTATTTTCGCTTTGGGTGGTTGGAGCAGACGGTCTGTTCTGTATCCTTCCTTTGCCTTGCATGTAATGTTTCCTATCTTCTCCTCATAGAGCACACACCTCCCATCGATAGCCTCAGACCATGTCCCAATTTTGCTCTCCTTTAGGCATCCCAAAGACACACAACAACCTCCCTCCCCGCCCCAATTGGGTCTGACTGACTAGGCCACCATCTCACCTCTGCTTGAGGAGTTGACAGTCCTTGATACCCCTCACTACCGTACAACCGCTTCACTTTCCTAATGGCTGGACCCTGATTTTGGTCATGCTCTCTCCTGGCTTGTAAACAATACCCTTTTCTCGCGCCTGTGGCCTAGGTCCAAGCCCAGGTGGTCACCCCGGCTCTCTACCTTTAGTAAAGAAAACCACTCCGCTACACGCAGGTCATCCACCTCGAGTTCTACAATTGACATCTCAGGAGCCAGACTCGCCCGCCTCGCCTACCTCCCGGCCATAATGAGACCCAAGATGCCCAGGTGGACCTCCGTCCTCCCGTACGCCACTCCCTCTTCCCAGTGGGCCACCAAATGTCTGGTCATAGGTTCCTCTGCAACTCGCTTCCCCACTCTCTCCCGGGCCGACACTCCCAAGTGTATTAACTATGCTCTCCACAATCTCTTTTTTCCACTACCTCCCTTGCCCCGGGCGCCCTCTATCCTCCTCCCTTACTCAAAAGCCCCTGATGTAACGGAATCCTACTATATTTCTACTATTACAACTGACTTGATGTTGGTTATTACTTATTTGGGTTTATATCTGAAAAGCGCTACTAATTGGTTGTCCTTTCCCACTTGGTTATGACTTCATAACTGGTTATTCTTTCCTTGTTTCGCTTATCACTACCCCGCCTTGGTTCTACCCATTTGGGTATCGCTATCCTCCTGCTATACCTACTAGATTTGTATAGTATTAGCGATCTCTTGTTCCTTCCTGTTTGGATTCCATTACTTGTTTTGTTAGCTCCATCCGGTCGCTTTTAACCCTCTGTTTTCGGAATATGGTTACCTGGGTATGCTGCCTCTGTTAGCATGTTTGTTGGCCAGGATGTTTGCGCTTTTGTTAAGGTTTCCTAGCTATAATCTTTCGTATTTAAAGAGCCTACAATCCCTTAAGGATTCGGACTTACAAGCCTCCCAGGACTATTATCTATAATACTACAAGTTGAACCGTCACTCTATTAGTTCCTTACCTTTTACCTTGTCTATTGAAGACCTATCCATCAACCCTTCTCCCCCTATCCTACTAGTAACTTCAGAGTCCCTTTGGGATTCGCTAGTCACTTGTGAATAGGTTACATTTTTTGACCTAGACTCTAGTATACCTTTGATCTTTGGCAGAAGACTGATCAACCTTCGCCTAACTTGACCCTGCAGTACTAGTACACCTCCCTGTTTCCAAGAAGGCCTTGAGCGGACTCCTGGCGAGACCAGCTCACTCTAGCTAGCAACCACTTCGCTTCCAAGAGATACCAGAAGGCACTTCACTAGAGGATCAGTAGCATCCTCCTCAGGACCCCAAAGTCAAGCGCCACTACCCACACCTGCACCACCATCTGAGGATTCAGAACTCTCTTCAGTAGATAGCAGCAGCAGCGAAGAAGAGGACCAAGACCAAGCCCCAGACCAAGCCCAAGCCAAAGCTCCACACTAAAACCAAGACCAAGCCCAAGACCAAGACCAAGCCCAAGACCAAGTTCAAGAACAGCTCCACTAAGAAGTCCAATCCAAGAACGAACCCAGCTCTGAATCAGAATCAGATTCCTGTCCAGAGGACACTCCAGGACCAGCACCCCCAGCTTCGCCACCTAGACCACCCAGTCTACCAAGAGAACCAAGAGAACCAAGCCCTGCACCAGACGATTTATTAAGTCCACCAAGACCACCATGTCCACCTAGTCCACCTAAGCAATCCAAGCCCTGCACCTATTGCGATGTCACTCCCACAAGAGGGATCGTCCTAAATGGCCTGCACCATTTGCATTTACTAGAGAAGGATAAGATTGAGACCCATTGAGAATTAACTCCTAGTTCAACACAGTCCATCGAAACAGCGCCAGCTTTGGCATAACTGACAATGCCCTAGAAGCCCTGCAATCCTATGGAGCCTATTGCTGAGAGAAAGCCCTCAATAAGTTCACCCAATATGAAGCTTCCCAAGGAGACCAGACAGTTGCTGGACTCAAACAGAAATTCAAGGCGTACTTCCTTCCTTCCACATCTACAGATACCATATATGAACAGTGGCTACAAGTCAAGCAAACTACTGGTGGAAAAACAGCTCAGATTACTGATAATGTAATCAGACTTAAAACCTTGAGAGACAGTCTTCCCCAAGGAACAATTTCGTACTATTCAGCGAAGCACAGACTCCTAGATGCTATGGATATCAAACTCAAGCGAGAAGTGAAACCATACATCACTTCAGATACCTCCTTTGACCAACTAGAAGAGATATCGGAAAAGTGAGATGCAAATGCCCACTCTACAGGACTCTATGGAAATTGTCCTGGAAATGCAATATCCAATGCCGTTTCCCAACAAGCACCCAAGCGCCCCCAGAACACCACTCAGCAAAATCAAACAAGGTTCTCCCACAACACCTCTCAGCACCCAAGAGTATCCCAGGCTGGGAAGGATCAGCGCAAGAGAGACAATGACTGTTACTATTGTGGAAAATATGGAGACTACTCCGATAACTGCTTTGAGAAGAAGAAGCATAGGAGCACCCAGCAGCGAGGAAATGGAGGCACTGGCGGGACCAGGAGATCGCAAAATCTCAGAAGAACATACCACACCCAGGAAGACGATCCCTTTGTGAAGGAATTAGTCACAGTTACCACAAACTATGCAAGACCTAGTGGAACTCAATCCCAAGCACTCGAAGCAATCATCAGAGTCAATGTCCACTAAGCAAAGACCCTATTCGATACTGGAACCACAGGAGACAACTTGATATCAGTCAAGTTTGTCAATACCCACCAAATCCCTACCAGAGACCTCGCGACTGCTATCAACCTGAAGATGGTAGTTAAAGGATCACGCTCAGCAATTATCTATGTGGCAAAGCCTGTCATTCAGATTGACAAGGAAAGTGGCGATATCTCCGAAGCCCTAGTCTGTTCCCTGGACAACGATGATATCATTCAAGGAATGCCTTACCTTACCACCCACCATACTGGAATAGATTGCGGAAAATCTATTTTCACCATCCCTGACAAAGGAATCACCTTGACCTGCAAGAAAGTAAAATATCCACGATTTTCAGATATTAATGAAGCAGATGCCCCTGACTTCATTTCAGAGTTTCCTACTGTATTCCCTGGCAAGAAGACAGCTGAATTACTACCCCTAAGAGATGTTGACTACTACATCTAGGTGAAGGATAAAGTTTCGGACCATAACCCGAGATTCTTCACATTCCCTGACAAGATCATGCCTGTATACAGAGCATTAATCGAAGACTGGAAGGCAAAAGGAATCATTTACCCACGCTAAGCACACAACTCAGTCAACATATTCCCAAAGCTGAAACCCAATGGCGAAATCAGACAGTTTTCAAACCTTGTACCCAGAAACAATATTACAATCTAGGATCATGGAGCGATTCCCAACCAAGCCATGATACTCAGAACTGTTGCCAGAGCACAGTTCAGATCTACCATAGACCTAGCAAATTGGTACTTCCAAATTCGTGTTCTTCCTAGCGATTAGAAATACAAACCATCAAGACACCCTTTGGATCCTTTGCATGCAGAGTTATGCTACAAGGGGATGCCAACGCCCCTGCTACAGCAATGAGAGTTATAGAGTTTGTCCTGGATGGATTCATTGGAAAATTCGTCTGGGCATACATGGATGACATTACCATCTACTTAGAAACTGTTGAAGACCATATTTCGCACATCAGATCAGTCTTGGGAGGACTGAAGCAGCACCAGATCAAAGCATCGCCAGCCAAATGCAAATTCTTCGCCACCAAGCTATCTCTCCTAGGACATGTTATAGCTGAGAGAGGAATTCATGCAAAGCCTGAAAAAATTCGATCCATCCAAGACTGGCCCACACCAACCTTGAGAAAAGCAGTTCAGACCTTCATTGGAGTTGTGATATATCATACACAATTCCTCCCACACCTTGCATCTAGTACTGCCCCCCTCTCAGACCTAATTTCCGAAGAAGTGTTTGAATTGCGACCCCTGCATGAGGAAGCCTTCAAACAGGTTAAGCGCCTGGCCAAGGATACAATTCCGCTCCGCCCCATCACATATAAGACATCAGCTGATCCAATATACCTCATTACTGACGCTTATAAGGTTGGATCAGGAGCATGAGTGGGACAAGGACCCTCCCCTGAGAAAGCATACCCTGCCGCATTTCACAGCAGAAAGTTTGTAACAAGTCAGCTGCACTACCATGTCCATGAATTGGAACTTTTGGCGATTGTAGATGCCATTCAGGCATTCCATCTGATTCTATATGGCACCAAGTTCACTGTTGTGTCTGACAACAAGGCACTATCCTTTTTCCTGAAGCAGACTGAACTACCTTACCGCCAACCCTGATGGCGCATGTTCCTGCAATCTTATGATTTCGATATCATACACAGACCTGGCAAATGGAATGTCCTTGCAGATGCAGTATCAAGGATCAATGAAGACACCCTAGCTGAAGAAGACCAAATACTAGAACACCCTACAGGGAAGAAGCCTATAGAGACCCGCTCCTCCGCTCTGAACAGTGTATCAAGACACTACCTCAGCATCGCCCATACACAAGACCCTTCTTCTGCCCTGACTCTTCAAGTACCCTCTCGCATTCTTACTCCTGAACAGCACTTGATGTAGTGTTCACATCATGGTACTAGCGCAGATCCTACCAGCTTCCAAGATGAGAGTCACAACCCAGATAATGTTGAACAAGCCATGGACAAAGCAGCAGATACCCTCGTGCTTGCCTCCAATGCCATTCCGGGTTGTGAAATCTTGAGAACTCCTCCTATCTCAGCAACCCTGACGAGCCATCCCCAGCCACAGTACTTGTTGAGCGAGCTAAAGCTCAACAGTCTGGCCTTGCGGCGAGAATTAACAATCCTCTAGGAGATATGGACCAACCACAACATCTAGATGCTATCACTAACGGCTTTAAACGAATCCATGATTCTATCTCCCAATTGGAAACACCTGCAATCACCACCTCCGGAAATATCGCCCCCTGCAGTCCACCTACCAAACCTGACCCTTATCCCACACCAGTCCCTCCTCGACTCCTAGTTAATGAAGTGGACCGATTTTTTTAATTTAATAGACACAGAGCCATGCACTGGACTGCCGTGTGTCTGGGACGAATGCCAAAAAGATATAAATAGCAACAATACAGGATACTTTCCCTCCGGATCTCGTGATATTCCAGGACCCTCGCCTTTCTACTCTTCCTCCAACTTTGTCTCCCCTCATCATCCCAAGCACAGAGTTGAACAAAGATGGGCTGTTCCTCCTCTCCTCCACGCTGATGATGGCTACCCAGTCATTCATACAGTTATGGATAAGGGAAAAGAATGAGAAATAGCGGACATCGACCAAGGATGGGACCTACCTACCCCTGAAGCACCAGTCGATTATGAGGACTGCTTCTTTGATCCGCCCTCTTCACAGCTTGACCTTCAACCTTTTCAGCTTACCAACTACATGAAACAAAAGTAGTATACCTGCATTCGAAATGCTACCCAGAATGACCCTCTCCATTAGGTAGTTACTAAGGCTATTGATCATCATGAGGGGCTCTTATATGATGGTGTTCTCGTCAGAAAGGGGAATTATGACAGTAGAGACTATCATTATGTCCCTTATGAAGCAAGCTAATAAGGTGATAACATCAGAAACGAAATTGTGGGCATTACCCAAGAACAAATGGCACATATGGGTTGCCAGAAATATTTTGAATATGGTTCAAGACACTTCTACTGGCTCTCCATGAGGAATGATTTTAAAGACTATGTCCGCAGATGTCACCCATGTCAGCTCAACAAGTAACCTACCACTGTCCCTGAAGGATCAGTCACGCGCCTCCCTGTCCCTAGACAGCCATTCTCCTCACTTGTAATGGACATTGCAGGACCCTTTCCTAGCGATTCCAAACTGGAACTCATAATGGTTGTCATGGATCGATTCAGGGGCTTTTCCTACCTCATACCAGTCTCCCAAAACATTACAGCTGTCGCAACAGCACACACCCTCCTTGTGCGAGTGATCTCCATTCATGGTTTCCCTACCACCCTAGTCTCGGACAAAGACCCTAAGTTCACATCACGCTTTTGGACACAGCTTATTGCGAATCTTAATGTTGATCTCAACATGGCAACCGCTTACCATCATCAAACCAATGGACAGACTGAGCGTAGAATCAGAACTGTTCGCCAATCCCTTAGGAACTATATTAATATTAAAGGAACCAAGTGGGTTCGCCACCTACCTCATGTCCAGACTGCAATCAATGCAGCTCCCAGCGATAGCACAGAACTCTCCCTCTTCAAAATCACCTTTGGCAGACTACCAAAACTCCTCCCCAGCGTCAGAGTTCTCCCCACATCAGTTCCAGCAGCAAACGAGATTTCTTCACAAATTATTAAGAACCAGTGACTTGCCAGAGATGCCCTCAAGAAAGGCCAGAGCACGCAAAACTACCCACAGCGAAAACAGAAGAAAGGATGGACCCCCAATCATCCCTAACGAAACTGAAGTTATCCTCAAGCCAGCACTCTATGTCCACAAGGTTGGACAAAACTACAAGCTAGTTGAACCATGCTTGGGTCCCCCCCCCGCGAGCGAAGGAACTGAGAGACACAACAACCACAAACCCATACTTCCACCAGCGATGGCAGGAATCCACCCATGGATCCATCGCAGCCATCTTCGCATTTACATAAGACCAAACCCCTTCGCCTTACCAGGAACACCAGAACCCATATCCAAAGAGCCGATCACCATTGATGCTAGTGGACAAGAGCAATGGGAAATAGAAAAGATCCTCAAAGATCGAATCTATCGCAGAAAGAGACAGTTCTTGATCCCCTGGAAAGGCTATGACGAAATCGAAGCAACATGGGAACCCCTCTACAAACCAGAAGGCGCCAGCACCCTCATCAGATCCTACTTGTTCAATACCTATAATGAATTCATACCTTTCAGACTTCCTTGGTCCCATGGCAAGATTTTCTCTGCCTGGACACTCCAGAAACCAGACTATGCCCCCCTCTCACCTTAGCTTGACCCTGAGGGATTTTGGAAATCCCTTCAAGACTCAGACTAGGCAGAATCCGAGACCAGTACAATACTCTCCACCTTGGATGAATCTGAGAGGGAAAGCTAACTGCTTTATGGTATTCTCTTCAGAACTATGAGGCTAATAAAGGTGTAAGGTCCTGACACCAGTGATGGATATATGTTTACAGATAAGATTATATGTTTAGAAATTGAGTGTAATGCTCCAAAGGCGGGTTGAGGCTTAATCCCTTTAGGATATTCCTTATTATTTTGTTTGTTTTATTTCTTTTATGGGGAATCTAACGGAATCCTACTATGTTTCTACTATTACAACTGACTTGATATTGGTTATTACTTATTTGGGTTTATACCTGATAAGTGCTACTATTTGGTTGTCCTTTCCCACTTGGTTATGATTTCCTAACTGGTTATTGTTTCCTTGTTTCGCTTATCACCACCCCTCCTTGCTTCTACCCATTTGGGTATGCTATCCTCCAGCTATACCTACTGGATTTGTATAGTATTAGCGATTTGTTGTTCCTTCCTGTTTGGATTCCATTACTTGTTTTGTTAGCTCCTTCCGGTCACTTTTAACCCACAGTTTTCGGAATATGGTTACCTTGGTATGCTGCCTCTGTTAACATGTTTGTTGGACAGAATGTTTGCGCTTTTATTAACTTTTCCTAGAAACAATCTTTTCTATTTAAAGAGCCCACAATCCCTTAAGGATTGGGACTTTAAAGCCTCCCAGCACTATCATCTTTAATATGGTTCCTGATGTCTTAAGTGTGCAGCTTGTTATTAGGAACGGGGGACGCCTTGGCGTTTAGCCACAACTTCAGAAACGGTACTTAAGTTCAATTCACAAACCCAACATGCTTACCTTTTCATATATCTAAGCCACATAAACTATATATGAACTATATATAGTTTATGTGGCTTAGATATATGAAAAATAAGTATGTTGGGTTAGTGAATTGAACTTAAGTACACTTTCAGAAGTTGTGGCTAAATGCCCAGGCGTCCCCCGTTCCAAATACCGAGGTGCACACTTAAGACGTCCGGAACCATACTACAAGTTGAACATTTACTCTTTTAGTTCCGTACCTTTTACCTTGTCTATTGAAGACCTATCCCTCGACGGTTCTCCCCCTATCCTAATAGTATCTAAAGAGTCCCTTTGACATTCTCGAGATACTTGGGAGTAGGTTACACCCGAGCTGTCCTCATTTGAAATCTCTTCCGCGCTCAGGGCATCCTCCTCCTCCTCCTCAGTGCCAGGGCCTGGCACCGTCCCCTATTGGATATTGAAAATGGTCCACCGCGCCACGACCTCCATATTGGTTTCACTTCTCGCACCTCTTGTCCTCCACGGTTTCCACCCCCTCATCCTCAAAAAGGCCCACGGTGTGGTCCACGACAAGCCAGGCATGCCACTCTATGACACCCCAGCATCCTTTAGAGTCATCGTCCATCGCGAGGCCATCTCCCAGGTCTTGGGGACAATTGTCCCCTACCGCCTGTCACTCGTCGCTAGGGCTAGCGGCCGCCTCAGTCCCAGCCAGTGTGGCTCCATTGCAGGCTTTTACTCCTTTGATGCTGTCACCACCCTTGCTCACACAATCTGCACCCTGCACCGCCCCACCCTCTGCCTCTCCACCATCTGCCTGGATATCAAAGGTGGTTCTGTTAACTTGGAGCCTGATGTTCTCTCCTCCGTACTCAGGAGAAAAGAGGTCAACCACTACCTTATGTCCAGACTCAGGTGCTTCCTTATGGGCCGCACCTGCCCTCTTCTCTTCCAGGGCTCTCCTGGAATCTTTTCCTCAGATTCTGTTGGCACCCCTCAGGAGTCTCCTACATCTCCTTTACTTTTTCTTATATATGTTTTTTCCCTTCCTTTTTGCCATTCCAGGGGGCCTTATAGTTGCCTATGTTGATGATTTTGTATTAACTGTATCATCTTCTTCCTATCGCCGCAATGTTCAACTGCTGCAAGCAGCCTGTTCCAGGATCAAATATCGCATTGGAGGGCGCACTGTTCCCTGCTCAGTCGTCAAGACGGAGGTTATGCATGGGGGAACCAGGAACCAGCGGGGCTCACCTTGCATCATCCCTATACACCCGAATGGGCAGGTCTTCCATTCTGCCAACTTTCACGTATGGTGCGGCTACTGGCTCACCCCGTCCCTTTCTCCCTCCTGTCATTTCTCCACGTGACTTGCCTTTGCTCAAAGTGCATTTGTCACTGTTAGCAGGCCTTCCCCACCAGGATTGGGCCTCTCCCCACACCTGGGCCACCCCCTGGCTGTCTCCTTCCTCCTCCCCAATGTCACCTATTGGGCCAATCTTTTCATACCCTCTTGTGCAATGCAACGGCTTATGGACATCTTCTGGCACCAGATCCCGTGATGGATTAGCAATTACTTCGGCTCTAGTAGACTCTTTCTCCTCTCCTTGGAGAGCCGCCTACCACCTATCACCATCCTGTGCGCTCACAGCTGTTGGCTGGCGGCACTTAGAGTGGTGTGCGCGTCCCGCACGGTCAACCCAGCCATAGGGCGGCTCCTCACGGACTTTACCTGCCTTCTTCACCTCAGGTCCCCACCCACCTCCTGGTGGATGCGATGGCCCACCTTATCCTTGGGGTCCTGGGATCTTGGTCCTTCGCTCCAATACCACCTACAGGTCTCGTACCAGTCTTGCCTCCTCTCCCATTACTCCCTGATATCCTTGCAACCTATATTGGCCTTAAGAGGCGGGCGCACCAGTTCCTCATTGAGCACTGGGGAGAGGCCTGTCCTCCCATAACCTACTACCCATTCAGACTGTCCCTGTCACACCATCGTTGCATGGGCCAGCGTAAGTTCATGGCCGGCCGCATTTATCAAATGCGTGCCCACAAAACTGACCTGGCTCTCCAGACCTCCTGGGCCTCTGAGGGGGAGCCCACACACTTTCCATGATTATGTGACCTAGATCAAGACTTCCTACATGCTATACTCTCCAACTGGGCCACCGCTGACGCCCGCAGATACTACCTCCAAGGTGGCCTAGGGATAGGCACAGACGACCCCATCTCGTCCTCTATACCACTTCTACTCAACTGGTCAACTATCTACAAGAGACCCAGGCTGGCTTCCCCCAGGACACGGTTCTATCCCCTCCCTCATCTCCACCTCCTTTTGTTACGCCCCCCC